>JABUQX010004450.1:5000-7500 GCA_015478945.1 Trachelipus rathkii | reverse complement strand
CTAGGAGCAATTATCTAGAGAGTTTTCCTCCCTAGGAATAGGGCAATTGCCCGTGCAGATAAAACACTTTTAATATATATATATATATACTAAAATACCATATACTACTATCTATACTAACTATATACTTTACCTAAACCAAAAGATAAGATAGTAAAGCGTGAGGTTCACAAGGTATATAATAATTCCCTATATATATATCTATATTATTAGTGATGCAGCAGATGTCATTTTTTTCGCATCCGTGGATGCGGATGATTATTTTAATGATCGCGGATGCGGATGATTGAATAGTATATATAAATTATATTAATATATATATATATAATATATATATATAATTATAATATAATATTATATATATATATATAATATATATAATATATAATATATATATTGATATATATATTATATATATATACTATATATACTATAATAATATATATATATATATATATATATATTATATATTTTTTATTAGAGGTGTAGCTGAATGGGAGTCTTTTTCACTAATCCGCGGATACTGTTGCGGATGGGATAGATTAAAAGCACTATGCGCGCGATTGCGGATGCGGATAGCGATTAGTTCAAGTTGTTAAGAGTTTTAGCCACAGGACTTATATATATATATATATATATATATATATATATATATATATTATATATATATATATATATAATATTATTATTATATATATATAAATATTATATATATATATATATCTGTTGTGTTTACCAGAGTAGGACGCTTGGACCAAACTCTTTTGCACCCCACCAACCTCCTTCCCCACCCCCACCAATTTGAAAAAAGGTTGTATATATATATATATATATATATTTATATATATATTACTTATATCGTTATATATTTTATAATATTTATTATCTCTAAAATTTTTAATTTATCCATATTTCTTTAATATATTGAAATTATTAAAATTTATATATTTATATATATATTATACATTTATAGTAGCACTTAGAAATGTAATATTTCTCAAATTATGGTTCAAAAACAAAAGCTTCTGGGCCCTTTCAGGGGAGAGTTTGCTTTCTCTTTTTCGTAATTAAATGAGACCTGCACCAATGAAAGATGCTCACTAAGCACACTTGTTGAAGGCACGCTAGTAATTCAATTGTCGTGTGAGTTTTGCAAGATGGGTCAAAACTTTAAAATACATCCATCAAACCAGTGAATCTTTATCAGTTCCCAGCCGTTTTCGCTTTTTGATATTCTTTGATCAATGATACAGTGTCTTTTGGCACCTCTGAACAAGACTCTTCGTTCGCTGCTAGAAGTCAAAAGAACGTTCATGGATTTCAGGCAATGGTTTTCGGCTAACAGATAGTAATTACGTTGTCTGTTTCTCTGATCTTTTGCGTTTTTTATTGGACTGTAATATATATATATTTATATATATATATATATATATTATATATATATATATATATATATATATATAGATATATATATATATATATATATATATATATATATATATATATATATATATTTATATATCTTTATATATATATATAGATAGTATATATATATATATATATATATATATTTAGTGTACATATAAGGAAGTGCACACACATGTTTCTCATAATTCATAGATGAATACTATCCGCTATCCGCAAAAAATTCATGCGGATGCGGATGCGGTTGCGGATAGAGAAAAATTGATGCAGATATCCGCATATGCGGATGCGGATGCGGGTGTACTCTCCCTCATAATATATATATATATATATAATATATTATATATATATATATATATATATATATTAATTATATAATATATATATGATATATATATATATAGATTTCGAAGTTTTAGCCACCAATCTTTCTTTTTTTTTTTTTTTTTTTGTATATTAAAATAATTGTTACCAGGGTACGGGACTGGGACCCAACTCAAAATGCACCCCACCAACCTCTTTCCCCAACCTTCGCCCTTAATGAAAAAGATTTTACAATGGATGTATACTTTTTGCACTAGTATTGAAATTCAAATATAGGAAGGTTGGGCTTTGAGAAACATCAATTTTCTGCCTTTTCTGCTTTGCTAAATACTCTCTCACTTGGAACATAAGTTGGAGGACAGGCAAGTATTTTCTTTGCAAGTTTACTCAAGCGTGGGTAAAGATTTTGCTTACTTTCCGACCAACTAATAGGATCATTCATTTGAATCTAATCGTTTTTCTTGGTGATAGTTTTCAATCATTTGCACTACATCTTTTAGTAATGCGTGTGTTTCTCTTTATCATTACTGGACTGTAGAAATTCTTCCAGTGGAATTCTGTTATTGATTTACTTGATAGAAGGTGTTGGTTTTGGTAGAGGTTTCGTATTTTTTTGCCTTTTAATGGGTGGCGAATTTATAGACTGTTCGGATTGAAGCTTTTCAACTGCAACACAAAGTACGTTTTAACTTGTTCTAATATTGTTACAAAAAAACTTGCCTTATAACAACGGGGACCTAAGTAAGTTGCA
>JABUQX010004449.1:0-15000 GCA_015478945.1 Trachelipus rathkii | reverse complement strand
TCTTAATGAAGGGGTATGGCATTAGGTAACTGTTACTTACTTACTTACTTACTTACTTACTTACTTACTTACTTACTTACTTACTTACTTACTTACTTACTTACTTACTTACTTACTTACTTACTTACTTACTTACTTACTTACTTACTTACTTACTTACTTACTTACTTACTTACTTACTTACTTACTTACTTACTTACTTACTTACTTACTTACTTACTTACTTACTTACTTACTTACTTACTTACTTACTTACTTACTTACTTACTTACTTACTTACTTACTTACTTACTTACTTACTTACTTACTTACTTACTTACTTAACTACTTACTTACTTACTTACTTACTTACTTACTTACTTACTTACTTACTTACTTACTTACTTACTTACTTACTTACTTACTTACTTACTTACTTACTTACTTACTTACTTACTTACTTACTTACTTACTTACTTACTTACTTCATTTAGCTCCCATATATGCACTACCTGTCTGTCAGTCCATTCTGACTCACTCTTCCCCACTCTTCAACCATTTTCTCCACCCACTCACTCACCTTACTCACCACCACCTTAATCTTAATCTTAATGTGCCTCTTGACTTTTACTTTTTCTTTTACTTTACTTTTTATCCTTACCCTACTCTTACTCTTACTCTTACTCCTACTCCTACTCCTACTACTATCAGATCAACAAGGGTCAGCAAATCAATAATTCAACATTTGCTAATAAACAGAATAGTAGGGACCAACATAGATTAAAAGAACAAAAGTGTAACAAGGTCAACAGATCAACTGATTCAACAAATTAACTAATCAACTGATCAACAGATCAACAAATCAACAAATCAGTGAATCAATAGATCAACAAATAAACAGATCAACGGATCAACATATCAAATGTGACCAACAGAGATCCAAAGAACGTAAGATCAACAGATTCACCAGATAAACACAGAGTAATAAACTAAAAGATCTACAAAGCGTAAAGAGAGTAAACCTTCAAAGATATAAACATGCACTCCAATAATGCAAAAATGTACGGAGAAATCAATCTTTGACAGAAAACCCTAGACCACACCCCTTTCTTCAAGAACTTTTTGTGGAATTACAACAATTATTAGAGGGTTACTTTTCTATCATATAGAAAACCCTTAGACTCTATGCACGTATTGGACGTTAAAGTCTTGGAGATTTTGAACATGATAATTAAACTGTAAAAATATAAAAGTCTTATAACTCAAAGACAAAAAAATTCAAAAATATTTTTGCGTCTATTATTTATTAGGTATTATGTATTTTTTTCCTAAATAAATTTTGATGTGTCACTGGCATTACTCTATTCTTGGAGAATAACTCCTCTAGGTAACTGATTCCCAGAATCCGGACTAAGGTTCTAACCCAAGTCAATCGCCTAGTAACTCTGCCGCTCTTCCTATTAAGCAAAGCATTTATTTTTTTCAGTATTATTTTTTTACTGTTCTGTTACATAGTTTTATAGTTTTATTCCCAATTCTTTTCTATTTTTTATAGTTTTACAATTATTTTCTTATAGTTATAATTTTAATAGCTTTATTTTATTCTTTTTTACAGTTTTATTTTTTACAGTTCTGTTATTTAGTTTTATAGTTTTATTACCAATTCTTTCTATTTTTTATAGTTTTACAACTATGTTCTTAGAGTTATAGTTTTAACAGCTTTATTTAAAACAGCAACATATTTTAACAGTTTGATTACTATTTTTAGTTTCCCATTCCTAGGACCATGGAGATTATTTTCTATTTCTAATAAAATAAATTTTATTCTTTGAATAGAAACTGTTATTTCAAAAGAACTTCAGGACATATAGAAAACAATCATATATTTTGTCGTAATATATTTATATTTATAATAAAGAAAAAAGTATACATAATTTTTTTCAATAATGATGAGTGAATAATAATTAAAAAAAAATACTTACATTGATTAAACTTTTTTATTTAGATATTATTATAATTTTATTTATTTATTTATTTATTTCTTAAATGAAAAATTCTTTTTTTATTTAAATAACATAAAAATTATATTTGTACTTGCAGTAAATTTTTATCTTGTAAAGCGACTTTTGTTAGGAAACAAGATAAAAATTGAAAATAATAAAAACAAAACAAAAACAGTAAAAAACATTTAGCCAAAAGATAAAATAATAAAAAACCATATACACAAAATACAAAAACCAAAGAGGCCATAAAGAGCATTCGCTAAACCCATTTTCACTTTAAACTGAGAACGACATCGTGAAATAAAATAACTTCTTCAACAACTAAAAATTCAAATTACGTGGCTCTGAGACATTGGGAGAGGGGGGGAGTGGAGAGAAAACAGAAATGGGGGAAGGGAAAGGTAACTCAAAATGGGGGTATGGGAGCATTGGAAATCCCTTAAAAAAATGTTTTGAAAGAAACTTCAGATAGCGAAAGATGGAATAAAATTGGAAATTAAAACGATATCCGAGGTTGGCATTTTATCCCTGTTGCTTACAGTGCAAGAAGGGGCATCTTACTCTTTAGAACACTAAGATTTCCGTTTAGTTTAGAATGATAAAGCGGGCGAAGCGCGTTTTGAAGCGAGCGGCGGCCTTGGTATTAAAAATTAGACATATTCCTAAGTTATCGAGCCCGCATTTTGCGATAATCTAGGTCTATTCGCTTTAACTTTTTTCAGCAAGGTAAAGAAAAGGTAATTGGTTACGGGTTAAATATACAATGATGTCGTGAAGGTATGAGATTCATCTATAGAATATGGATATTTTGTGAAAGTTGAAGATTCACCATCTTCTTCACTCATCATTTGCGTAACAGCTAAAAAGCTAATGCTGTTACGTCTGTATTCTTGATCATATTGTAGAAGTGGTATCATCGGTTTAAGACCATTCTCATATCTCACGATTTCTTAGTTTTTTCGACTATTCCTTATATTCATCTTATCAACTTATATCTTTTGCCATGTCCTTGGTATATTTATATTATTGTGCTCAAGTTCCTTGTTCAAATCGTTATCCTGTGTGGCTTTCATAGATGTGGAAGCGATAAGCTTGAGTCATTAACTTCTTTATTGAAGAAAGGGATCTTCTAGGACCCTGTTGCACACAGAAAAAAAACAAAAAATATCAAAGAAACATAAATATCATCCAAGAGTCCCTTTATTCTCGTTTCCATGTCTATGTGTTTTCTCTAATTGTAATTTTTTTTTCTCTTTTAGTATTCCGATTTTTTGTTCTGACCTTTACGGGCTGTGAAGACACAACTGTCAAGAGGAAAATATCATCATGCTAATAGCCGCGTGACCTTAGATGAATCGAGTGAGATTATAAGTTCCACCTAGCATAATTGTCTGGTTGTTTTTAAAAGAAGCAAACAGCTAACATTATGTAGCTTTTTGCTGTTTTTATTAGTGGAAGAGCCAGGTATGTGCTGTACACTCTCAACCTATACTGCTTTATCCCCACGACCACAATAGATATATAACTAAACCTTAAGATCAGCACTCATCTTCATTAATCCCAGTTATCCTGGGGTCGTTAATCTCGTTGCATACGATTTCTTCTATTCTATATTGGAATACGTTGTAGCTAGGTTTTCCCCACAATTGAATTTGAGAGAGTGAGAAGTTAGGCGTGAGGCCTACCTCCCCCACACCGCGATGCTCGCAGGGATGTGACTGTTCGGAAATTGACCTGTGTGCTGGATGGTCAAGCGGTTGACGCGCCTTCAAGGTGTTCTTGAAATCGTTGACAGGTATTAAGGATTTCTTCACAGATTTTATCCGGTGTATTCCATCTTGGCAACCCTGAAGCCTCCAAGTTTTCCATTTCAAGAATAGTATTCAACACGTATTTGCCAAAATATTTTAATGTACAATTTGATAGAGTAATATTTTCATATTTCATGGATCTTTTTAAAATACTCATAAGACTCTTTCTGGTACTAGCTATATTTCCAGTCTCAGGCACTAATCAGTGTAATTACTCCCTTTTTAACATTACGTTGGTTTTTCGTTGTGCCTTGCATTCTCTTTCATAAATCCACATGCTACTGCTTATTGTTTCTACACACCATGTGAAAATTATTAGTCCGCGCGGAAAATTGTCATAACGCGCAGGGAGGACAGGAGTGTACAGATTCTTAGGAGGTAATACCGAAACATACGATAGTGCCGCAAATAAGTTGGATATTTTCATTTCTTGTACGAACTTTTCTATGGTGTAGGAAGATCCCTTTGCCTACGATGTTTTCGTATGGCGTAACTAGCTGGAAAGGGTTTTGTTTCTGGATCATGGCATAAGGATTACAAGTTGAAGTGAAATTTCTTATTGTATTGCAGAGTTGGAACGCCTTCTGGTCGGAGAGGAAAAAGTAAATAGACGAAGGTTGTCTGTACGAAAAAGAAAAAAGGGACCACACGTAACCCAAGGCTTCCCCATACCTCTAGTTTCGCAATTTTGCAAAGAATTCAATTTCCAATATGATTGGACAATCTACCGAACTTAACGCAGTATACAGTGTTTTCATCGAATTAGCGTGATTTTACAACAGTGACCTCACACTCTTTTTCATTTATCGACCATTCGTATTTTAAATTGTATTCTAAATTACTTTCAATAACCCTTGTGCTTAAAATAATCCGACTTCTTGCCTCATGCGTCTTAAACTGTACCTATCAAGACTCTTGACAAACGCCATAGGAGACTTAATACTAAGCCTTCCATATGCATAAGCTTGAGTGAAACAAACATTAGCCCATACACAACCCGTGAGAAGAGCAAGACAATCATTACTTCAAATGGCACAATTGCTTTACCTAGTTTGGAGTGTAGTGGGGTCGCAACATGTAATTCAAATTCATATTGCTTAATTGTTGTTTCTTATTTAATCGTGTTTGATGTGACTGGAGGTCTTAACCGAAACTCAAAATTAATGCTGTCTAAGGGGGTTACGTGTAGTCGGCTCAGCGCCTGGCAATCCCCCCTCACCACTTCTATCCCGTTTCGGGTTGTCTACGCATCCCACAGATTTTATGATTTTAATATTTATATCGCTCTGCCATCGCTTATTCCTGTGCAATGTTCGCATACGATTCGCACCACTAAATGTACATTATCCAAAGGGGCGATTGAGAACGAATATAGCTCATTTTCACACCATCATACGAGTAGTTTTGAATCATCAGTACGTTCCTATATGGGCCAGTTTGTTTATTTTCAGGCATTATAGTGAGACATTTTAAATAGGTACCACATGAACAAATAATGCAAAAAAAAAAAAAGGGGGGGCCACCAATGAATAGAAGCAATCAAGTAAGGCAAGTCAACTATTATGATCCTTAAGGAAGAATTACCTCTGAAAATTTCTCGAAGGATTGTCGGAAGAATATTAACATCCTTGGACACAGGTAGGTTGTACATTGCCTTCATGATATCGTAGTCACTTATTGTTAAATGTATGATACCAACGGTCAAAATCAGACCTTTATCACTGAGAATCGGAACAATGTAGAAATTGTGTCTCAAAGGTTTCTCTTTGATCTCGGGATTTTGCTCCTTGTAATTTATATTTCTCCAGGTGTAAAAAAAACAAGCAGCATAAGAGAAAGAAAATCCTTTAAGAAAAGTTCCCTGAAAATACCAACATGCACTTAGGGATCTTTCTCTCAGCCGCACAAGCGCAAAATAAACAATAAAACGTGTCCTGTAAAAACTGGAATGTTGTGGTAGCTGCAATAAGTAAATAATTTGTCTTCCATTCGTTTTCATACTTTAGGTTGTAAGAGGATATGGAGATGCGACCAGGTTAGGTCGACAAGCAGTTTGCATGATAAAAACAAACCTTGAGATTGCGAAACTTACCATCCTTAATGAAGACATGCAAACTTAATTTTATATAGTTTTTCTTTATGTTTTCAGCAAATTCTGAATATATTTAGTTGAGAATAGATCGATTCTGGGGCACTTCTCATTACTCTTCTGTTGCCTTCCAGATGTCAGTTTGAATTTATTTACAAGAGTCGAGGCCGGGTATCCGCATATGTTCTCAACATCGGTGATTGTATTTGTCTAGTTCTTGTTCTCAAACCGCAGTCATTGTTCATACTAGCATACTTCTACTTAGTTCGGAATAGTTGGCAGCTATGTTCAGTTCTTTATACACGCGTCTTTTTCCTCCCATCTTACACGACTATTATGAATTTTTAGGTATGTTCCATATGTCATTTTTAATAGTAACGTAGAAAAGGGGGCATACGCATATGCGAAGAAAGCTTTTATACTAGTATAGAGAAAACCTTGATTGATCTTTCATTAAAACATTGTCTTTAATATAATACAACCCAATCTATTCTCTATACAATTCTTCTCTGAGCAAAATATCCCACACTGAAATATGCAATCAAGTCAAAGTGACTGAAGTGTTTTTGCGCCTGTCTGTTTTATTTAGCTAACATATACTTCACTGTCAACAAAATGTACAATACCAATAATATTATAAAAATTTATGGTACTGTCAGGTGAGAGCTTCTTTAATGCAATTAAAGACAATTGTCCACATTTATATAGAAATCCCAAGATTGCATTATTACAATTGTTGAAAGAGTTTGTAATGTGATTGGTTAGTCGCCACGGTTTCCTCTTTACTATTTATTAATTTAAGTGGCATTTTGATCCACACCTGTATTCAGTTAGCTTATTTCGTGTGGATTTAGGAAATGCATTAATTACAAATTTAGTCCGGTGAAGTGTAGTAGACACTTTTAGTTGACAAAAAAATCTGTGGTTCCCTTGTGATATTACTACTCAGAGGCTCCACACATGAGACCTAGAGTATCATTTTGATAGATCTCCTTCAGTGATATAAGTTGATTAATTAATAATTGGGTTTCCTCTGGGTAATACAAAATATACCTATATTACAAGTTAGAGATAGGTTAAAATTAGTGTTCTCCAGATTTAATCTGTTCATGTAGTTGTTTTATATACATTTTATCTCTTGAGATTGCGAATCCCCTGCTTATTCTTTTTGAGTAAAAAAACAAAATATACAAGGCAATTACCTTAAATGTCATCCTCTTGATTATAAAACTAGTATAAATCCTTTCAGCTCTTTGTATGGTTGTGAGAACTTCATAAGTCAAACCCGACATTGTTTGCTTTGATCTCTATATATATAAAACACTAATTAGGTTGGATCATATTAAAAGGTCTTTATTTTTATGGCGCAGTCTTTGAGATTCTGTGCTTTTTTTGGACATAAGAGTATTTGTAAGTCTTCTAAATAATGCATGCTTTATTATGCCCTGATTAACTCTACATCCTACACTGAGTTTGTTATATCCTATTCTCGTTTATTTATGCTCTAGAGTGAATACTTTTATTTGACTATGAGGTGTTGTATTATAAAGTTTCACAGACGAAGCGGGTCAAATTTGATTCACATTACCCTCTGGGTTATGGACATATCTGAACATCTACTACCTGATAATCATCCAAACATTTGTGTGTGCTTTGGTCACCCTGTATCTGTAAGAGTTTCTAGAAAACGGTCCGATTATTAATATTGATCTGCCAGGAATTCTGGTCCGAGATGATTCTTCATTGTGAGGTTTATTACGTATATTGTAATTGTCCCCCATTCCCTTATCCGGTGTGAAAAGGAATGTCCTGCCCGGATGGTATATTTTCCCTATTTTTTATACCACTGTTCCTCGTTTTTACCTTGTTCTTATCACTGTTGTGTTTTGACAGCTTTACTTAACACAGCGTTGTGATGTGTTCTCGATTTCTCGTTAAATAGCATCCGTCTTTGGTGTGTCGATACTGTCATCTTCTGAAGCGGTTGGGGATTCGATGATCCTCTGTAGTTACGCTGTAGTATTCCTTCTACGTTTGTTACCTTTTTTAACTAACTCTGTCGTGTGATGAAAAGGTCCAACATGTTTTCGTCACACCTCTTCCTCTCCTCATTCCACATGTTAATAGATCTACGCATTCAAACTAACCCGCAACTCGGTCCCTTCTATCTACAATCCGTTCTCGGGATTTCCCTGTTCTTGTTTTTTGCTTTTTTCTGGGAAAAGAATGTAAAATTCCATAAACAACTGTTTGGTAATATATCTTATTACGTACCTAATTTTTTTTTCCTCTCTGAGCTAAAAGGGGTTCTATTATTGAATTCGTTTAAAAATTAGATTTGTTAAACTTACTCGAATGATTCCGACGTTGATATTATATGACTTTTCGGAGCATATTGTACTCCAATCACAGTCTTCTATTGTTTTGTGATATCGAACACATTGGACACATCATTGAACACGTTGCATCTATTTTCCATGTCTGAGTTTGTTTTAATGTGCAAGCGTGTTTGCAATGATTTCTGTTTGAAAGGAGGAAAAAGAATTGAAAATACTATAAAACAATCGAATAACAACTAATTATTGTCGACAGAATACTTTTATAGTAATAGGTTTTCAGTTTGAAGATATTGGAAATAGTGATTATTTGTGAATGTAACCGGAAGTGATTCTCGAAGTGGGAGATATTCTGTTTCAGATAAGGGGTGAGGGGGGCTTCTTCTGTTTGTTATTTTGGAAGATTTCATGGGTGCTCTTCGGTGTGGTTTAAGGGTTCTGATTGGCGACGTTTGTCCGAGTCGTTCTAAGACTTCCTGCTCAACATGTTCTTCTCTTAACAGTCCTTTAATTGCATCCCTGGCCACTCTCTCGTACTTTGTTGCACAAGTGGTATACTGGCCAGTACCAGATATTATCACACTGTAATGATATTAGCTATTTTTATAAGTATATATATATATTTATAATATAATATAAAAATAATAATTTTATATTAAATAATATATTTTTTAAATAAAATTATTATATAAATATTATATTTAATAATAAAAGATATATATGTATATATATTATTTATAATAATTATTAATTTTGAAAACCTATCATATATTAACGTATTAATTATTTTTTTATTTAAAAAAACATAAGATAAGAAAACTACAGCTAAACTACTAATCTAATAATATTAATTATTAATTTAATATAATATTTTATTAATAAATATAATATATATATAATATTATTATTATAATAATAATAATAAATATATAATATATAAATATAATATTATATTATATATTATATTTTTTAATAAAAATAAATATATATATAGATTATTTAATAATATAAAAATAAAAATTATTATTAATAAATATAAAGAATATCATATAGTAAATATCTATTGGAATATTTAATATACGGCTATAATGAATTCTATACTCTAGCCGATACCTATTATCAAACGGGTTGGGAAGTTAAGATTAAGATAAAGTCCATCTTTTCTTCTCCTGTCCGCTAAATACAAGTGTAGAGTTCCATTCACATTCTTAAATCTCTATCACTTGATTCTCATCGTATTTATATTCAAATGAGCATTTGCACCTACAGTGAGCACTGGACATAGAAATGTGTAATTGTCGAGTTAATCTGCGTGTTCGGTTCTAACCTATCCTTAACGCTGCTAAAAAAATAAAATGATATGAAAATTAATTTAATATATAAAATATATATTATTATTAATATATTATATATATTATTTAGTTAATTATAATAATAATATAATATAATAAATAATAATATATAATAAATATAATAATATAATATTATTATATTATTTTAATTTATAATATTTTATAATAATAAAATAATAAAATAATAATAACACATCACTTACCTCTTGTCCTAGAGTTTGGACAGAACATTCATGTCTTCGGTCTATTCTATTTACAAGCAATACGACTGCAATTTTTCATAGGCAACCACACAGCTATACCAATAATTCAATAGCCTTACATATCGATCTACTTGTCTTTATCGAGCAACGCTGTTTTAACTGAAATACGGAATACAGGACCAATGCCCTCCATCTTGTGGAATAAAGTGTCGTTTTTTAGCCTACGATATTAGTGATATATTATAGCAAGCCAGTATTTTACGTTTTTCTACATAATCAATTTCTTTGTCAATCTATTCTGTTTAAAACACATAGAACAGGAAAAATGTATAGTAATAATATAATAAATATATAAAATTATGTATTTATATATTATATTTGTATAAATATAATATAATAAATAATATAAATAATATAATAATACAATATACTTATATATGATATAATATATATATAAAAATATATCAATTTTATATATATATTATTATTGTATTAATATTATTTATATATTATTATTATTATATTATATACCTTTAAATATACAAATTTAGAGTATGTATGCAAATTATTGAGTTTTAAAGTGCATGTATTTTAATAAAAACATAGTAGTGAGATTATAAAAGCAAGTTTAAACATGAAGATTAAAAGCAGTTAAAGACAGATAAAAAACACAGAAGGCATATAACTATTCCCTTTGATAGACTAGGTATCACCTTTCTAGTGATTTTTTTTACTTGAATTTAACTGCTTTTAAATGTATATTTAATGTTAATTAAAAATATGATTGTTTAATAAAAGCAAGTATAATACATAGAAAGTTAAAGACAGAAATATAAATATAAATCATGATGTTAAAACAAAAGTCGAGTGAATTAATCAATAAAGCATTACATATGCCTTCTTTTGGTTGGATGTGAACATCCTCTGAAATTGAATATTAAATAGAATTTACTGACTGTTAAGGTACGTAATAGTTTAAAAATAAAAAATATATGAGAGAATTAAAAGCTGAGTAAAAACATTCAAAAGTAAATAAATAGAAATGAGTAATAAACAGAAATAAAAGCAGTAAAACAAAAGACTTATCGCATATAATGCCATTGCGGGGTATAGTAAACACACTTAATTTAGATTTACTAATGATTTACTTTGTCTTTTAATGGTATCGTAATGTTTAATAGATATATATATGAAGTTATATAAAAGCTGTTAATAACATTTTTATTGATGTTAAAGCAGTTCTAGCAGAAGTTGTAAATACAGATAAAACCTCAGTGAAAGTTAAATGTAATTAGTAAATGCAGAAAGATTAAAAAACAAAGTAAAGCAGAATCTGTTTTAATTAGAGCAGTAAAGCAGAAAAGTTAAAGCTAAGTAAAAAGCCAGAGAAAGTGTTATAAAGCATGCTTAAAACAAAAGCATATCTTAAAACCCATTATTTGTTGTTAGTGTTATATCATTCATTCATAATTTTTATGAATTTACGTAAATACTTTCATAAGGTAGTTGTAATGAATGTATATTTTTTAAAAATAAAAAATTTCGTTATCATCGTTTATAGTAAAAATTAAAAAAATAGAAAATCAATATATAATTATGGTACAATTCTTGATATTTTTTTCTTTCTTACACATATTTTTTTTAAAAAATTATATATGATTTATAAATAAGTTATTAAGTGTAAATATATAAAAAGATTAAAAAAATGTTAAATAAAAATATATGCATATGTTAAAAGCTAGTTTCTAGGAGGTGAGAGCCTTGCGAAGCTAATAACCATCAAGTAAAATCTGATCATCTCTATAAAAGCATGAACACATCATTATCTATAGTGCAGGACATACAAAGTTAAGACATCAATATATATTCTGTGTGGGTGTGAGGTATTATGTAAGTGAGACTGTGGGTAGAAGTGTAAAGTATAAATATGGTTGTTCTATGATCTGTGGGTGTTTATTAAAGTTCCATATAGTGCTATGGATGTTATAATGTGTTCTTAGTGTTTTATGGTTTTGTATGAAGTGATTTCGTTTATGATGTGTTTAGGTGATTTTTATTTATTTTTTTTAATTTTTGTGTGTGTGTATGGGTAGATGCGTTAAGTGTAAAAAATTTAAAAATTTGTTGTGTTGCTGTGTTGAAATTTTGATGATGTTAAGGTCCAAGTGTACTATATGGTTGCGTGAAGTTGCCCTATGGGCTGAGATGAGTAAGTGCCATAATAGCTGTGTAAGTGGGAATGTTGTAACCAATATGGGAACATGTGTGTGTATGTGTGTAGTGGTGTGAATTCTGTACATGCAGAGAAAAATAGCCTAACTAACATACTAGGAACGTACATCCTAGCAACTTGTTTAATATTACATCCGATCTCTGAATATTTGTCCTACATACCTTATTAACCTAAGGGGTGACACCCAATATATAGGGCTATTCTAGGCCTCATATAGTGGAGAGCTAAGAAATAGGCTTGATAATATAAAGTATACTCATACTAGGAAGTCATCTTAACAACTTTGTAATTTATTACAAACCACCGAATCCTCATACCTTATATTAACCTAAGTGAGGTAGACACCACATATTAGGGTCTATTCTTATGTGTGCTCATTGAAGTAGAGTGCTATTTTGAAAAGTGGCCTTGAAAAAAAGTGCGACACTCATGTTGGCACTATGGTGGTCAACTCATCTTTAGGACACTAATTGTTTCTGTCTATACTCGAGCTAATAAACATCATTTGAGACACATCACGTTGGCAACTCATACTAAATACTCAAATAAGAACACTAAATAGAACACCACTTAAATTATTTATTATTATAATATATAATATATATATATAAGAAATATTAGATAATAAATAATATAATATAAAAATAATTATTTATATTATATATATTTAAATAATATTTATTATATATTATAATATTTATTAATATTATTTATTATTTAATGTATTTTATATATATATATTATTATTATATTACTAAATTTTTATATTAGATTATATATATTATAAATAATAGTTTTAAATAATATATAATATTTATTTTATTATAAATATATATTTGATAATTATTATTTTTAAATAATATAATATTAATATTTATTTTATTATATTAATTTATTTATATATAATATATTATATAATAAATAAAGTTAACCGATAATTGAGCATATTTGAAATATATTTGTAAATGATGAGTTAAATAAATAATAATATTTCAAAATTGAAACATTGTAGAGCTATTTAGTCACAAGCATAAAACGTACAGGTTTATATTTTACATTAAAAATATAAAAATTCTTCATTCTCTTTTATTATGTTCCTGTTTTATGTTGCAAATATGGTATGAAAAATCAAAGTATTTTAAATGTTGTTATTATTAGATAATTTGTTTTAATACAATTCAGCACACACTTGCTGGTTTTATATTATATTGAAAAACCAATCCCCCGAAGTGAAAAATAAAATTAGTATTGATTCCACGTTTTGTCTTTTCGTAATATTCGGTGTTTAGGATGAATAAGTAGATATAATTCCATATTGATACGTAAATCATATAAAACAATTATAATATATTTATATTTGTAATTATATGTATAATAAAAATAATTTTTATTTTACAAGTTTAAATTGTAATATTTAATAGAAATTAAACTCCATTATATGTACTCTACATTTATTTCTCTGTATTTGTTCTGATTTATAACATTTAAAAATTAGAAAACGAAAAATAAAAAAAAACTCATCGAGAGTGAGGATAGTGCAGTGTTCCAAGATTTAACAGAGTAGTAGGAATGCACAGATAGCATAATTTAATATATTATATTGAATATTTTTATTTATATTTATAAATATATATTTGATTAGTATATAAATATTATATTAATATAATAATATATATTAATATACTTTGATTAATTATTATTTATTAATTTATGTTAATAAATATTAATATTATTTTTTCTATAATATTATTTAGGATTTTTTATACATTAAAATGAAAATTAAATAAATTGTGACTATTGTAATAAATAAAATTATATTAGTTTAAGAGTGTTTTGGACTGATAAAAAGATTTTGATTATAAGATGTGTTATAAATATTAAATTAATATTTGTATTTTTAATATATTATAATTATATTATGGTGTAATTTATTTATATTTTATATATATTTGAAAATGCTATGCTATTTATATAACTTCGGGCGTATCTGGGTGAGGTTGATGAATAGTTTATTTCGGGAATGATTAATAGAGGACAGGTGGATGTGGCGCGCCGCGTTTTTTTGGAAAGATAGCGTGCGAGAATTTCTTTATTTATAGGGTTGTGAGAAGAGGCGTTGGTCTGCGGGCCACCTCTCCAATAGGCGAAATTTGAAGAAAGTAAGCTCTAATGTACTAGGAGCCTGGAAGTTATAAGAATATTAGTTACTATTGCAGGATCCTGGCTCCATGTTTTGATATGTATAGGTACATATACCTTCTCTTTTACAAATTAAATATAGTAAATAAAGTTACTTTAGTATGAATAAATATAAAAAAAAATAAATAGAGTAAAACATATAAAGAAGGAATAATTCCTTTTGCATAAAAGCGTATTATGATAGTATAATTTAGTGTATTTTTTGTGGATTATATTTTTGTTTTAGTGTGATTGTGTGCCTCTCTAGGGGTGATATGAGGTTATTATATATATGAGTGGATATTTTGTGTGTATTATATTATATATATATAGGTGTGAGTATATATATTATATATATATATATATATATATATATATATAGCTGAGCTAGATGGAATTGTTGTAAAGAGTGTGTGTTGTAGTGTCTGTTGGGATTCTCGGTGAGTGTCAAGTTAATATAAGTATTTTGTGGGGTATAAAGTTTTAATAAAAAACGAGGGTTTTCGTAAAATATATTGACTGTGTGTTGCCTTGATTACTCTGCGTTGTTGTGCAAGTTAATAATAATAATTACAACGTTATGAAAGTACTCTATGCGCTTTATAGCTATTGCCTTGCTTATCTTAGCGGTATCTTTGTTGCGTGGTTCTTGCTACGAATGCTGACGGACTCGCGTGAACGTTGTTAAAAAATAACGCTGACTGATAGTAACGCGGGATGAGCTGGCGGATCGATATTAAACCTGTTATCTGTAACCTAAATTTGCCGACTCTCCACTCCTCGGTGACGATACGCTGTTCCACTGATTGAATTAAT
>JABUQX010004448.1:40000-42500 GCA_015478945.1 Trachelipus rathkii | reverse complement strand
TCCCGCAACCAGATTCGCAATGTGCCGGATGATCAAGCCTACCTCATATTCCGCCGAAACGGAGATGCCCGATATGAAATTCCACCTACCTCATGTTCAACCGATACGGATGTGCCCGATATGAATATCCACCTACCTCATTTTTTTATACAGTTAACCACCACTCACGGGTCGAGCCCTTTTCAAGGAGGGGGCGGAAAAAAAAACTTAAAAAACGCATACCCTATCCCCGGACCTAAGGCAAACTTATCAGGGAGGCGCAGACGTGCCGGCTTTTTAAAGAGAAGGAAGATGTAAATATATTGGAAAAACAGAAGAAGCAAGGAGGTTCAAAGAAACAGACAGTAGCAGGAAAAGAAAGCGGCACCACAAGCGAACAATCTGGGATTCTCCAATACTCTCGCAAAATTAAATGCTCGCAGAGCAAACGGGGCCACCCCTTATATTGCGCAGGGCGACGCAATAGAGGTGGAATGCGAGTGGCCTGCTCCCCCGAGCATTTACCTTTTTATTGCCTATAGAAAAGAGATAGCGCGCCAACGTCACGTCGCTGAGATAGAGGGTCAAGAGAGTTAGAAATTAGGGGACAGCTTTATTAGGTCTCTTAGCTTTAGAGTTCGGTCAAACCCCTATCCAATAGAAGGGGGAGCCGGGAGCCCTCCCAAATGTGAGAACAGTCCTCCATACAAGGGCGCGAATAAAGGCCCTGATATAACTGAGTAGCTGTGCAGAGGAAAAAAAACATTCCCGCAACATAAACAGAACTGTCCTAGTTTTATTTCGAGGCCACGCTTAGCACACGCATTGAAAGATGAGCCGTTTCCAAAAGACAATTTATTGTTTATGTTAGACCAAGAATGTTCTATGTTGTTCACAGGAGAGACGTTAGAGCCTTCAAAGGAAATAGGAAAGTTGGAGGCTGTTTTTTCTTGAAAGGGAAGATGTAGAGAAGTTGAGTTTTTAAGCAAGGAGCTTGAATTTTAACCAAGGTTGCCGGTGACCGCCGCGGAGTATCCCACTGCCAGATTCGAACAAGAATAGCAATCGGCGGAAGGCTGAGACGAAGAGGCAACTCTAGAAGCAAAGAGGCGCAGCAGATTGAAGTGAGGTAGAAGAGCTGCGAAGAATTGAGTCATCGGGCATAGCAGAAGGTGAACAGAGTGAAGTACAGCCCCTGAGCGGAGATCGTTTGATGAAAAAGTAAAAAATAAAGTTTCTCAAAATGAACAGAACCTCGCGGAACACCACAATTAACAGAAAGAGAAGAAGAAGTCACGCTCCATCAACGACTGCTGATATAGAGCGATCGGCAGAGAAAACTAGACCGAAGAGTAAGCAAAGCAGAGAAGAGGGAAACCCAAAGGAGAGGAGCTTGGAGAACAGTGACTCGTGCCAAACCCGGGTCAAAGCTTTGGATATGTCAAGCACCAACACGCAAGTCTCCCCGCCATGGTCCCTAAGGGATTAAGACCATAAATCAGTTAGCATAGAAAGCTATGCTCACCCAGCTGGACCTCGAACGACGAAAAGCGCATGACGATGATCTGAAAATGGGAATGATATTCCAAATGATCCAGGAAATGAGAGTTAGAAGAGTTTCAAAGATTGTTGGATAGAATACAAGCTTGAGAAAGCCTATTAGCGGCGAAGTTGGAAGGATGCAGAGAAGGCTGCCTTTTAGCGGATTGGTTGACACTATTTTCGCGCTTCCAAGCAACTGAGGAAACAGTATTACGTATTAAGACTACGAGAGCTAGAATTGAACAGGACAAAGGCACCAGCTCAGCGAAGCACACTCCCTCAAAAACACGGGGGCAGGAATGCCATCCGGGCCACTAGCCTTCGCTTGCATGTTCATAGATCTCCAGGGATTCCCCGATGCGCACACGATCATGGTGCTAAACTACAGGGTAAAGACATGGGAAAACCTGAGAGGAGAAAAGTAGGAGGAGCGATTCCAGAAATCGTCCAGGTAGAATTATAGGAAAAAAGGAGGCCGTAGCCAGATTGCGCCTGTTCAGAAGGAGAGTAGCAACAGAGCCGTCAGAGCGGAATAAGGCGCAGGAAAGGCAGATCTTACAAAAGTTGTTAGATGATGCTTTTTGGCAACACAACGGAGTGGGGCCAGAAATTTTTATCAGTAGGAGAAACCAAGCAGGTTCGTCACAATCTTTCGTTTAGTGAAAAAGTTTGCGTTTAGCCTGGCTCGAAATAGTATCCCTGCAAAAAGAATTCCGAGCAGATTGAAATAGTAGGAGTGATAGAGCATTGCGGAGTTTCTATAGGCGCCGCCATACGCAATGTCTCTCTCTTGAATGGTGCCGAGAACACGGCTCCATCAAAACCATGGATTTTGCGGTTGCAGAAAAGATACTAGTTGAAGAGCGAAAATGAACCTGCCCTCATCCATCGGTAATTATGCGGCCCCCACTTTTCAGCGGCTGACCCGAGGCATCCCCCGAGTCAAAAGCATTGATTCATTTCCAAGATAGTAGTTAGC
>JABUQX010004448.1:32500-35000 GCA_015478945.1 Trachelipus rathkii | reverse complement strand
ATTTTAAACAGTGCAGAAACCATAGTCGGAGTTGGTGCCGGAGCTGAAGAAAAATAATTATTATTTTTCTTTTGGGTTGTAAAAGAAGTTTATCAAAGGGTAAGGAAGATAAAAGTAACTGTAGGAATTATAGGGGAATTAGTTTATTGAGTGTTGTAGGGAAGATATATGCTGGTGTTTTGGTCGAAATAGTTCTTCGAGTGACTAAAGGGCTGATTGGTGAAGAACAAGGTGCGTTTAGGAGTGGTAGAGTATGTGTGGATTAAACCTTTACATTAAAACAAATGATTGAGAAAATGAGAGAGAAGAAAAATAAATTGTATTTAGGTTTTATGGATTTGCAACAAGCGTATGATAGGATTAATAGGGAAGTTCTATGGCAGATATTAGTGATATATGGTAAGCTTCTCAATGGAATCAAAAGTATGTATGACGAAAGTGAAGAGTGTGTAAGAATAAATGGAGTCAAAGGTGATTGGTTTAATATTAATAGCGGAGTGAGGTAGTGATGCGTTATGTCTACATGGTTATTCAATCTGTATATGGATGGGGTTATGAAAGAATTAGATGTTGGGGTGACAGAGGATGGTGTTAGAATGATGGAGAATGGAAAAGAGTGGAGGGTACGCTACCTATTATATGTGGATGATTTGGTTTTCTGTGGCGAATCTCAAAAGAGCTTGAAAAGATTTTTAGAGAGATTTGGCAGGGTGTTTAAAAGGAGGGGTTTGAAAGTAAACGTTGGTAAGAGTAAGGTTATGGTTGTGAGTGAGGACAGTTCTCGGTGTGAAGTTTTGTTAAATGGTGAGCAGCTGGAACAAATGACCGAGTTTAAATATTTAGGATATATGTTGAATAAGAAGGGAACGGGTGATGCAAAGTGTAGTAGGAAAGTTGTGAATGGTAGGAAGGTGGCTGGAGCAATTAAATCCTTAGTGGAAGTATAGGAAATAAGTCTTGAGTGTTCTAGAGTCTTACATGAGGGTATGCTGTTACCTGTGCTAATGTATAGTAGTGAGACTTTGGTCTGGAATAAGAGGTATAGATCTAAAGTACAATGTTTCCAGATGGACAATCTTAGGGGCGTGTTAAGTGTGAGAAGAATTGTTAAAATGGGAAATGAACGTATTAGAGAGTTGTGTGTTGTGAAGAAAGGGGCAAATGAGAGAATAAATGAAAGCACGTTGAGATGGTTTGGTCATGTGAAAAGAATGGATGGTAGTTGGTTGGTTAAGCGGATATATAGTGGTGAATGTGCTGGGAATCGACAGGCTGGGAGACCGAAGAAAAGGTGGATTGAGTCAGTAACGAAATGCCTGGAAGAGAGAAATGTTAGCTTGCAGAGGCGAGAAGAAAGGTGAATAATACGAGTGAATGTCAGGGTTTTGTGAGGAGGTATGGTTGTGGCCCACTTGTTCAAAGGATGAACCCTACATTGACGAGATGCTATAGTGAGGGACCGTCGCGGTCCCGTGAAGCTCTAGGGTGAATTTTCTGACTGGGCCGAGTTCTCACTAAAAGGTATAAAGGGGGCGGTAAGGCTGAGCTTTCATTTCGACTTGCGTCATATTCTTCTACTGCTTTTCTGTTTCCAGTGCGTGCTACGCACCTTACCCATAGTCTTGGGGAGAGAAGTGGTGATAATGATATATATATATATATATATATATATATATATATATATATATATATATATATATATATATATATATATATATATATATATATATATATATATATATATATATATATATATAGATATATATAGAGAAACATATATATATATATATATGTTATATATATATATATATATATATATATATATATATATATATATATATATATATGTTATATATTATATATTATTATTATATATAATTCATGAAGCTGGTGCTTGGAACATCTGCTGGATCTAAATGGCATTCTGCTGAGGTACTCCTGGGTTACAGGAGCAACCAAGGAAAGTCAAGCAACGCACGCATGGGCACAACATGCTTGTTGCGATAATTTTCCAATAATAAGACGAAGAAAAATTTCACTCGCGCCAGGACTCGAACCATCGACAACAGCGTCGACGTTAGACAATGTACAGGAAGCTCTACCACTAATCCGATAAGTCTCTCCAGAAAAAGAAAGTACTTAATAACAGTTTTCAAGTCTCCTGCCTCGATATTACTGCTTTGAAACTCGGTACTTATTTAAATCAATAGAAGGGTGCTTTTAGCCCCCCTGCAGGGGCTACAGGGCATTCTGCTAAGGTGCTCCTGGGTTACAGCAGCAACCAATCAAAGTCAAGCCACGCCGACATGGGCATAACATGCTTGTTGCGACAAATTTGCAATGATAAGGCGAAGAAAAATTTCACTCCCGTCAGGACTCGAATCATTGACAACAGCATCGCCGCTAGACAATGCGTAGGAGGCTCTATCACTAGTCCGATCTGCCTTCCCAGAAAAAGGAGGCATCTCGGAACAGTTTTCAAGTCTTCTACTACGATATC
>JABUQX010004448.1:15000-17500 GCA_015478945.1 Trachelipus rathkii | reverse complement strand
GTGTTTCACATTTGGTTATAGTGAAGCATATATTCAGATAGTTTATTAATTTCATATTCATTCTTTCAAAGCATGTTAAGGCTACTAGTTCCATCGTGTTTAAATGTCTTGCACAACAGAAAGTTGAGGTAAATTTAATTTTCTTTTTTCTCATTTTTTTTTTTTTTTTGTCAAATCATTTTGAGTTTGAGGTGAATGATTGAAATGAGTAACAATCAACCTATACTTGGGTAATAAATCTGACACACATTTTTGAACAATTATGCAGTTCTTAACTACAAGTTGAGTCTGATGTGCAAAACAGTCCACATTTTTCATCACACAACAAATGCATCTCTCACCATACAGTAATGATCTTGTAAAATCTTCCATTTACCTATTATTGCAGTAAGCACTGTCGCCAAGATATTCGAAAGAGGTTCTGCACATAACTTAAAGTGTTGCCTCTAGAAGTTTCCATCAATTGCGTGATGACAAGTGAGTGATAACAGAGAAACCCCAGATGTGTTGTCAAACCATGTATCAGTTGTAAATGAGACTACATTTCTCACTTAGGGAGGATATGATTGATGTTATCTTATTTCATCACATACCAAGTCTCTATAAACCCTGTTTAAAGAAGATATACCATGATTTAGCGCCCTCCATTACCCTTTGAAAGTCACTAATCTACATTTATTTTAAGGATAAAAAGCGTATACAGCAACTAGAGTTTTCCACATTTTTTATTTATTTATTTAATCAGACGTTTCGGATAAAGGTCTATCCATCATCAGTGTATTAAAAACATTAACACATTCAAAATAAAATATGTAAAACATTCCCTGCTGTATAAGCTTTTATCCTTAAAATAAAATTTCCTAGAAATAGACCTGTTTCAAGCATTATTAAAGAACGATACAATGAAGCGACTTTACGATCTTTTCGCAAATTGGAGAAATTTAATAAAAGTTTATCAAAGGCAAGATTGGATTTGCACTTCCTGTCGGTCTGCAAAGGTTACGACTACGTCCCAAGATTTATGAAGTTTAAATTATACCGTAAGTCACTTAATTCTACTACTTTGTATAAAAAAATAACACGTTCCCTGCTTTTAGCGGAAATTAGATTTAAGCAGCGACTAATCAGCAGATACACTGAAGAGATTAGAAATTCTTCTGCTGATTTGAAACGGCAAGTATCCTTCGTTGATTATTTTTGGTTGAAACATTTCATTAATGAAAGAATGGCACTTTTTTGTAAGTCGGTCAAAGTTCGACATAGTCGTAAGCTAGAAAAGTTGGGATTTGCTTATAATCTGAATATAGACCCGGAAAAAGTAATCTTTAATTTCAGCAACAAAATTTTATCTGAAAATGAGAAACGGTTGTTAGATCTGGGCTTGGATTTTAAATTGCCGTGTTTTAAGATTGATTTTAATGAATATTTCCTAATGTTTGAAAAACTTTACTCACAGCTGAACAAGCTACCTTCAATAAAGAACAATAATTTACTTCAGGATGTTAAATATTTAGCGAATAGATTTTATTATAGTTTTAAAAGCCATAAAGTATTTTCCCCCGTCGTTTGTTATGCTGATTTCAAAATCTTGAAGGGGCTTAGAAAGGATAAATCAATTATTATAACCAAACCTGACAAAGTCAAGGGTGTAGTTGTTTTGAATAGAAAAGATTACATATTTAAACTTAAGGTCCTGGTTCAAAATTCTTAAGGTTGATATTTTTAAACACGTCCTGAAAATCGAAACAAAAATAAATAATTTCATCCGAAAATTAAAAACTGCGGGGCATCTGGCCTCTAATTTCAATGGTTTACAATCCTCCGGAACAGTACCAGGCTCGATTTATGGCCTACCTAAGACACATAAGCTGAACCTGTCACTTCGCCCCATCCTCTCAGCTATCAACTCACCTACGTATAATTTGGCCAAGTTCCTTGTTCCATATATTAGGCCCTTAACTCAAAATCAATATACGGTTCACGACTCATTTCATTTTTCTAATTTAATTAATAACCTATCGCTCGACAGTTGTTATATGACCAGCTTCGATATTGAGTCACTTTTTACAAACATACCCGTCAAAGAAACAATAGATATTATAACCAACTCATTATATAAAAATAATAATAATTTAATACTGGATACTAATATAAATTTGAATTTAAATTCTGCCCAATTTAAAAAACTACTACAACTGGCAACTGAAGATACTATTTTCCTCTTTAATGACTCGCTTTACCAACAAACGGATGGTATGGCAATGGGTTCCCCCCTGGGACCCTCCTTTGCTAATGCCTTTTTGGCATTTCATGAGGTGACTTGGTTGGAAAACTGCCCCTTAGACTTCAAACCTCTTCTCTATTTGAGATATGTGGACGATTGTTTTGTATTGTTTAGAGAACGAGAACATGCAAACTTATTTCTGGAACATTTGAACAACAAACATCCGAACATCCGATTTACAAAGGAGGAGGAAGTGGATGGAAGGTTACCATTTCT
>JABUQX010004448.1:0-10000 GCA_015478945.1 Trachelipus rathkii | reverse complement strand
TGTGCTTTAGTTATTGTTTAAATATTGTCATCAATATTAACATCTGGGATATATGTTAATATTGCATGTTAAATATTGTCATCAGTATTAACATTTGGGATATATGTTAATATTGCATGTTAACTGTCAATTTAGTCCATTGTACTATCCGTTTTGTTGAAGTTGCATATATTTGATTTTATGCGTATTGTTTAAGTTGATTTTATGCGTATTACAATACTTATTATCTGGAAACAATTAAAACACTGGTATAATTTTGATACTTTATACTTTATGTTTAAATAAGATATATATACTACAATATGTCTTATTATTATTATATTCATTTAAATATATATATATATATATATATTATATATATATATATGAGTATATATATATATATATATATATATATATATATGTTATTATATTTTTACATATATATAATATATATATATCAATATTGTTTGTTAGGGAGCAAAATTTGCAAAGTCGTGTGAAGTGAAAAAGAAGTGATTTCGTAATCCTCGACTTTTTAATTGCCTTGGGTCCAAGAGCGAAACACTATTTTTACAATAAGATCTTTTGATAAATTTTACTTAAGAATTGTTAATGCCTGTATATAAATTAGACATATATATATATATATATATATATATATATATATATATATATATATATATATATATATATATATATATATATATATATATATATATATATATATATATACATCTTTTTAATTTGTTAAAAGAAATTAGTTTTCATAGAAGTATCAGTGAAAACAAATTTCGGAAATTTTGTAAGAAAAAGCGATTGTGATTCGTGCGCAAAAGTGACTTTGTTGGCAAACAGTATATTTTGTAATTGATTTTGAGTAAAACTATTATAACAATGGCTTCGAACACTTTCGAATTTGGGTAGAGATGTATAAGCCAATGGGGTTTATCGTATGCTAAATATGTTGAAGGAGAGATTATCCAAGCAAGCAGATTGAGGAAAAGAAGATAGCTGCCAGAAGAAAGTTAACGCTTGAGACAGAAGAGCGAAGGGAGAAAGCTAAGTTTGAAGCGGAAGCTGGAATAGAGAAAGCCAAACTCGAAGCAGAGGAGCGAAGAGAAAAGGCTAAGTTAGAGGCAGAAAAAGATGCAAGAGAAGCAGAGGAGAATGCTACAGATGAAGCTAGACGCTGATGATAGGCAACGTCAACATGACGCAACGGTAGCTTCTCAAAGCACTCAAAGCAGCCATAGCACTTCCTACGCTAATAAATACCCGAAATTAAAGCTTCCATTCTTTGACGAGAAACTGAATGACATTGATGAATATTTGTTAATGTTTGAAAAGCAGGCGGAGGCAAATGACATCCCTAAGGAGAAGCAAGCATTAGTTTTAGGGTCATTCCTTACGAGTAAAGCGGTCAAAGTATTCAACAATTTGTCTGTTGAAGAACTGAAAAATTACGATAACCTGAAAAAAGCTCTGTTAACAAGGTACGGTCTCACAGAAAGTGGATACGGTGCCAAATACAAGAATATGAGTCCTACGGAGGATGATAACCCTAGAGTGTACCTGCAGAAAATTATTGAAGCTCTGAGGAAATGGGTTACCACGGCTAACGTAAAGATGACACCTGATGATCTAATAGAATTTTTCTCGGTCGACAAATATTTGAATACAGTCCCGAAAGATCTTGCTACATATTTGAGGGAAACAAAAAAGAAAGTGCCAGAGGAAATCATTGTCAGTTCGGAAGGTTATATGGAAGCACATCATTTGAAATTTGTATCTAATAGTCACGCACGGAATCATAGTCACGCAGATAAAAGCGGTCACAACAATAATAATTTTAGATCGAGAGGCAGTGGTTATTTTACGAATAGTGATCATAAAAGTAGTGACCAACGCACATCGAGACCAACAAGCAATGGAGATAAGAGCAATAGCAGAAACAGCGACAAACAGAACCATCGTCGCAGTAGCAGTCAGCCAAGGGCTGTGGTCACTTGCTACAAGTGTTCATGGAGAGGGCATCTCGCTAGAGATTGTAGAGCCCCTCCGTATTTCAACAGTAGTGGTAGAGGACAAAACAACGTCAGTAAACAAAAGGAGGAAGGAAAGAACGCGGCAGAGTCCGGAGTTTCTGAAAGCGGCAATAAAGTCCTGAACGATTTAGGTGAAGAGCCGAACCTCCTGACTAAAACGATGAAGGTAGAAAATGATAAATTTTCACACCTACCTGTAACATATGGGACGGTGAACGGTTATCGAGTTAAGATACTCCGAGATAGTGGTTGTGAGTTTGTAGTGGTGCGAGAGAAATTCGTACCTAAGAAGTGTTATGTTGGAGACAACATGACGATGAGATTGCTGGACGGAACGGTGATAGAGGCTCCACTCGCGAAAATTGATGTGGACACCCCTTACTATGTGGGTAGGACAACCGCGGCAGTGCTGCCGGAAGTCGTCTATGATTTAGTTATTGGGAATGTCAGAGGTGCATTACCCCCGTATCAGCCGAACCTCGCGTGGGAGACGACTGTGTGTCGAGGTCCTCATACTGAGAAGGACGGGCAAAACCATAGAAGTTTGCTATTCCCCATCGCCGAGAATGCTGAGGAAGATTCTCAAGAAGAATCTACAGAAACCAATCATGATTTTGGAATGGCGAGATTGGAGAAAGAAGAGTTTTATAGAGAGAAACCGTTAGCACCACAATCTCTGGACATCGTCAGAAAAGATGTCAATCCAACCACTGAGCCATCATTGAGTGTGATGACAGAGTCCCAAAGTTCATCTAAGGATGAAGACGTTACAGAAGTAGAAGCACTTAGAGTCCTTGTACAGCCACTAGAGAATGTTGAGGAAGGTACAGGAGTACCGGATGTCCAGGGAACATCAGTTGTAAATAGTACACTTAGATTTAAGGAATCAGACTGTACTTTAAGAGATGGTAAGTCACGAAGAGGTGATGCGGCCCCTCACATACAAAGTTCCATAGAAGAGAAGATAGTAGTTGTGTGTGAAGAAGAAGTAACTCACAATGAAGAAGCGACGGAACTTATGAGTGATCGTGAAGTTTTCAGAAAGAAATGGAAAGATGATGTTACCATACCCATCATAGATGAGTCTGTTAAACAAGTAATAATCAAGTTAATTGGAACGATCACATCACCATAAGATGAAGAGCATTATGTCTTGACGGCAGATGACGCCGCCACGCGTTATCCAGAAGAAGCACCTCACAGAAGCATAACTGCAGAGGAGGTTATAGGAGATTGCGGTGAAATTACTAATGAAAAGAAAGAAGTGATGTCTCAAAGAGAGGAAGATAAAAGTTGTAGTACAAAGGAAACTCGTAATAGTGTGCCAAAACGCAAGGAGAAGCCAACGAGGTATCCTCAACAGTATTGTTGGGACAGCAAGAATTTATTGCGTTTATGGGTAAAAGAAGAGAATAAGGAAAGAGTAAAGTTCATAGAAATAATGAAGAGAATGAGAGAGTCATTGTGCCAGGAGATTTTAGCCAAAGGGAGAAAGATGAAGCGCGGAGATTACCACAAAGAGATGGTACGGGCGCTCAATGAAACTAACTGGCACAATGCGAAGTTTGATAAGAAGAAGGTGAGAGAAGACATCGACAACTTGGAAAATGTTTGGATAAGAAAGGAAGATACGTGCGGAGAGAATGAGAAAACATACTTCAGGATGATTAAAAAGAAAATGTCAGGAAAGAAGGGAAGATGTAAAGCTGACAGTAAAAGTGGAAAGTATGATGATGATAGGAAGACACATGTAGAGTGTGATCGTGTGATGAAACTATTATTCACATGGAAGGTGATAGGAGTTAGTAGGAAGAGCGAAAAGTGTCGGAAGAGACACAGAGAAATAAAGAAGTGTAAGATATTATGGAGGGAGTTAGAGAGAAAAGAGGGTGACGAAGAAAGTAGAGGATGTAGGTCTGGAGGAAAGGGTGTAAGAAAGACCTTGATGATTGTGTATAAAAGTGAAATGCCGGTAATTGTGGTCATAATGGGAATAATGGACGAAATAAATGAGGCTGACTATTTTGTCAAGAATAGGTTCAAATGTTCTCTGACCCGGCGTGAACACCCGACTACTCTTGAGACTGTTCTTCAAAGACTCCAGGAGGAGGGTTTTACCATCAGACCAACCAAGTGCGAATTTGCTTCGTCGAGTGTTGAATTCTTGGGTTACTATATAGGTAATGGTACTAAAGGTTTACATGAAGATAATGTAGTGAAGATTAGGAAGACAGAGCCACCTAAGAATAAGAAGCAGGTGAGGTCATTCTTAGGGCTCACAGGTTACTATCAGGACTTCGTGAAGAACTATGCGAAACTCTCAGCGCCATTGACCGACCTAACGAAGAAGGGAGAGCCGACGAAAGTAAAATGGGAGTCAGTACATCAGCAGGCATTTGAAAAATTGAAAGAGGCGTTAAGCTCGAAACCGATCTTAAAGATGCCAGAGTTGGAGAAGACCTTTACACTACAGGTGGACGCATCAGATACTTCTCTGGGATTTGTCTTTCTACGGGAAGACGGGGGAATTCTTCATCATATTGCTTATGGAAGCAAGAAGTTGTCTGAAACACAACAAAGGTACTCAACTTTAGAGAAGGAGGCCTTAGCAATCATAGTTGGCATCAGGAAGTTCGAGCCATATCTCTATGGGAAGGAATTCATCCTCCAATCTGATCATAGACCGCTGACGGCTATGAATAAAAAGAGATATGAAAATACTAGGATAATGAGATGATCGTTGTATCTACAAAGATTTAGATTTATCCTAAACCACATTAGTGGAAGAGACAACGTCATTGCTGATTACTTAAGTAGATCGTATGCAGATAAAACATTGAATTCGTTTACAGAAGCAACTACTGAAGAAGGAGCGCTTCAAGATGAAACCAATGTTCTGGACATCATGTATAAGGTAAAGCAAAATTGTAAATATTTGCTAAGGTTTGCGGGCCAAAGATAACACGGTGTACATGATATCATTAAAATTGAGTTTCATGTAGTTGTTGAGATAGAAAAGATCCCATATTGCTATTGCAATGTCCCATTTGTCCCTTTGAATAACAATGTATACCGCGATTGCCCCGCCAAATTAACGTGTAAATATATATATATATATATATATATATATATATATATATATATATATATATATATATATATATATATATATATATATATATATATATATATATATATATATATATATATATTAAAATATTAAAATGCCAAAAAAATGTTGTGGTAAAGCACCAATGAGAACTCGTTTTACGAGCATTACTCTTAAAACTGTTTTTGTCATTGGTGGTTGCTAGATGCGTTATTATTATTATTATTATTATTATTATTATTATTATTATTATTATTATTATTATTATTATTATTATTATTATTATTATTATTTTATATTACTACTACTGGCCATTACCATTACACATTTGTTTAACGCACTTTCAAAGCGAACTGCGTGTTATTTACAGATAAATATATCTATTATATTATTACATATATTATATATTATTATATATTATATAAACTTTTTTTTTCTATTTTTATATAAAGCTATTACTATTATTGCACGTATTGAGATTTTTATATATAGATTATTATTATATATATATTATATATATATATATATATATTATTATATATATACATATTATATATATTATAAATATAAATTTATATATATATACCTACATATTATTATTTTTTATTATATATTATTATATACATTAAATATTATTACATTATTATTATTATCTTTATTTATATTACATATTATTATATTTATATATTATTAAACATATTATATATATATATATATATATATATATATATATATATATATATATATATATATATATATATATATATATATATATATATATATATATATATATATTTATATATAGTTTCAATGTAATGGGTTTATGTATATATATATATATATATATATATATATATATATATATATATATATATATATATATATATATATATATATATATATATATATATATATATATATATATATATATAAATAAGTATAAAATAATTTTTTATTAAAATAAAATAAATGAATATTTGTTAAATAGTGTGGGGCGCATAAACTCCGACTATCGTTAGTTTTTTTATTCTGATGAGATGTGAGATTGATATTTCTTATGAAAACATTGCAGTGTCCTAAGGAATACCAACCGCCCATTCTTCAGACGTCATGTATATATTTTTTCTACTATTTTAATTGATTAATGTATATAACATTTGACCTACTGTTCTTAGTTGTTTTTAATTGGCTAATGGTCGTAGTTTAGACTACTCAGGCTGGTATAAAACCTAAGGTCAGTCATAATTAAGGATTTTTCCGCTCTTATTGCTGTGATGTGTTCAGTTGGTAGTTACATGTCATATATTTCTCGATCAATTTTATTTATGTGTTAGTGATTTTATTTTCGTATGCAGGAGTGCATTGTTTTGTGATTTATTGCGAAATTAAATTTATTATTTATTTTAAATTAATATTGTGGTATAAATTTAAGAGGTTGTGATATTGCTATATCATTATTTCAATGGTTAATGTAGTCAGGTTTGTGCTTCTCAATGAAATTGTGATTAGATTATATCTCTTATGTTCTAAAAAGTGTGTCGTCTGCGTTTATGCATTTGAAAGGATCGTTGCGTACGATATTGTTGCCATGTGTCGTCTGAAGGTAAGCTTGTGTTTATTGTAAATAATATTTCTCATGTTTCGAAGTTAATATATTTTTATAATAAATATAAAGCATTTGAAAGTTCAACATTTATTTTTTTTAACGTGTGGTTAATATTTTAATATTTGTTATTTGTCTTCAACAAAAGATATTTAATTACGAATAGGCAACTTTTGAATTGAAATAAGTTGTAAAGCAACAGCTGATTCTACACTATTGTGTTCACACTGACGAATCGACATTTTTAATAAATTTAGTTTTGTATAATTTTCCAACCTGAACATTATGTTTGTTACTAATATCGGTCAGTCCATATACTTTATTTATATAATTGTACTTCATTTATATACATTTTTGCACATCTATATCTATATATTTAATATATATATATATATATATATATATATATATATATATATATATATATATATATATATATATATTATTATTCTATATAAATATATATATATATATATATATATATATATATATATATATATATATATATATATATATATATATATATATATATATATATATATATATATATATATATATATATATATATATATATATATATATATATATATATATATGTCACATATATATATATATCTATAAATTGTATGTCAGTATTGAAAGCTATATATATATATATATATATATATATATATATATTTATTTACATATATATATATATATTTTTTATTTATATACATTGCTGCACATCTATATCTATATATTTAATACATATATATTTATATACATGCAATATATATATATATTATATATACTGCATATGCATATATATGGTCACTAATTTATATTGCAAAAGATTTATTAAAGTATAAAGTAACATCAGGTACTGCAGCTTACACATGCAATGCGTATATAAATAAATATCCTTGGACATTTATTTATATATTCACGGATCTGTAAAGCTTTTCTCATCCTGTATAAAGGCAGTTAATATTTGTTTGTTTTTTATTAAAGTATTTTTAAAATTATCCCAGTGGCTTTTCTTGTAGTTTCCGAAAGTAGTTTTAAATATTCAGTTAGCTAATATATTAGGTCTCAAGATGTTATCTTATGATCAAATATTGATCATCACCATAGTAAATTCACTGATAACGAGTAGTGTTGACTGGCTGGTTCTCATATAAAAAAAAGAACCCGTTCGACCGTTGTATTACTTGGAGGATCTTCAGGGAGATACGTTGGTAAGTCTTGAGTTTATGATTGCATTGCAATACTGCACAGGCCGATTGCTTATTCAACAGGAGATCTGAATACTAATACGATATAGGTTCGAGAATTTTAATAAGTGTTATTGGATGGTTGTCTTGTCACGGGGGCCTGGCCAAGGAATTGTTTATATGCCGATTTTTGCCGATGACGATGACGATTAATCGTCCCATCATTAATATATATATATATATATATATAGGTATATATATTTATATATATTTTCATATAGATATATTTATATATATATATATATATATATATATATATATATATTATATATATATATATATATATATATATATATATATATAGATATATATATATATATATATATAAATATATATATATATATGTAGTTATAAATATCTTGCGGTAGATAAACACAACCGCCCACGGGCAGAGCCATAAATCTAGAGGTGTACTCATTTAACGCCCGAGCAGGAAAGCCCTAAGAGAGAATAGCTCACATTCTCTCACCCGACCAATTGCGAACTCGAGGCCCTCGCTTTGTTTGCGCGTTCAAAACTAAGCTATCGGTCGGATATCCACGTCATTTTTCAATATCCACATCCGCGAATATTGAATTTGATTTTGCGGAGAGCAGATATCATGAGTCGGCCAAAACTAGAAGAAACGAAATATTATATTATTATTATATATTATTATTATATATATATATACATATATATATTATATACATATATTTATTATTATGATATATATATTATACATATATTATTATTATTATTATATATATTAATATATTATTATTGGTTGTTATTATATATATTATATATATATATATATTATTATTATATATATTATATATTATTGCTATTATACATATATTATTATTATTATTATATATATATATATATATATTATTATTATATATATACATATATATATTCATTATTATTATTATATATATATATATATATATATATGTTATTATTATTATATATATATATTATATTATTATTATATATATATATATATATATATATTATTACATACATATTTATATATTATTATTATATTCATATATTATATATATATATATTATTATATATATATATTATTATATTATTACAAAAAAAAATATATATATATATATATATATATATATATATATATATATATATATATATATATATATATATATATATATATATATATATATATATATATATATATATATATATATATATATATATATATATATATATATATATATATATATATATATGTTATTGTTATATGTATATATATATATATATATATATATATATATATATATATATACATATATATATATATATATATATTATATATATATATATATATATATATATATATATATAGATATATATATATATATATATATATATATATATATATACGTTTACAATTAACTTACTTAACTGATTTTCGAATGGTTGGGCACTTATTATTATCGTTAAGACCATTGATAGAAAGGATACATAGAGCCTATAATAATAATAATAATAATAATAATAATAATAATAATAATAATAATAATAATACACACACATAATAATAATAATAATAATAATAATAATAATAATAATAATAATAATAATAATAATAATAATAATAATAATAATAATAATAATAATAATAAAAATATAATAATAATAATAATAATAATAATAATAATAATAATAATAATAATAATAATAATAATAATAATAATAATAATAATAATAATAATAATAATAATAATAATAATAACATACCTCATATTTGCCAATAAATTGAAGTTTTTATATAATCTTGGTAGGTTTCGCTTTGTTAATGTTTTAACTAAGAGTTATTCTTCGATATATAAATGGCTTATTTAAATGTTTATTTTTAAATATTTACTAATTTTAAGAATTTGTTTTTGATTAAAAATAAAACAGTTTATTATTGTTATTTCTATTATTATTAGTTTAAATATAAATATAAAAACAGTTGTTCCACCCAAACTATATTGAACGAAGTACACTG
>JABUQX010004447.1:25000-27500 GCA_015478945.1 Trachelipus rathkii | reverse complement strand
TATATATATATATATATATATACAAATATATATATATATATATATATATATATATATATATATTATATATATAAATATAGTTATTATATATAAAAATAAATAAAAAATATATATATATATATATATATATATATATATATATATATATATATATATATATATATATATATATATATATATATATATATTATATATTTATAAATTTTTATATATATATATATATATATATATATATATATATATTGATATATATATATCTAATATATATATATATATATATATATATATATATATATATATATATATTATATATATATATATATGTTTAAAAATGACACACGTGTCATCAACGTATGTCACGTAAAAGAAACCGTTAATGATATTGCCCAATTATTAAACAATATGATCAGACCTTACCTGAATGAAAACTACATTGTGAAATCTACGGAGGAATTTATACAAAAAGTCAACAATCAAAAAATTCTTGAAACTGACCACTTAGTCTCCCTTGATGTCGAAAGCCTTTTTACAAATGTTCCAGTATATGAAACGATCGATATCATTCTGAAAAATGTCTATCATAATGAAAATATTCCGCCCCCAAACCTAGATAAAGAAATTTTGAAAACACTACTCATAACCTGCACCACAAAAACGCCTTTTGAATTTAAAAACAAACTTTGGATTCAAAAAAATGGAGTCTCAATGGGATCTCCCCTTGGACCAACATTCGCGGACTTCTATATGTCTGAAATAGAAAACAAAATTCTCAAAGAAAATAATATCTTTAACCCCTTCTTTTACGTGAGATACGTTGATGACACGTGTGTCATTTTTAAAGATCATAACAGCGTTCAAAATTTTATTAACAAACTTGAGACCTATAGCAAATTAAATTTTACATATGAGGAATGCTTAAACAATAAATTTAATTTTTTAGACGTGAAAATGAAAATAACCAACGATGGTACAATTGAAAGAGATATTTACGTTAAAAATACCGATAAAGGAGTTTATATGAATTTCGACTCATACACACCTCTCGCCTATAAGATATCTATAATAAAAACACTTGTACACAGAGCCCACAAAATAACATCTAATTGGGAGCTCTTTGATAAAGAAATTAAAAGAATAACTAAGCTACTAATTAACAATGGTTTTCCTCAATATTTAGTAGAAAAAACGCTGAAAAACACATTAAATATATTAGCCGATCCTAAAGACAAAGATAATAAAAACCTCATCTTCTATTACAAGAGCGAAGTGGTTGGTTCAATAAATGAAGAGGAATCAAGATTGAAAATCATTTTAAAGAAACATATCAAAGGAAAAAATAATGAAGCAATCACTATTAGAAGTTATTATCAGCCAACAAAGTTGTCTTCTTGCTTTAGTGCTCGTGATGTACCATCTGCTGGCGAGTGTACCAACGTCGTATACCAATTCCATTGCAATGAGAGTGGATGTAACGCCACTTACATTGGTTATACGACGAATACCCTTCGGCAGCGTATGTTGCAGCACAGGTACAAACCAAGTAAGATACACCATCATATGCAGGAAGAACATAAAAAATTACACAATAATGAAATAGTAAATTACTTCAAAATTTTGATTAAAAAGAGGGAATTTTCGGATCTTAGGCTGGCGGAGTCCCTTCTTATAAGAAAGCATAGACCGGACATCAATATAAAATATAACGAAATGTCCGATTACCTAAATATTTTTACATAGAAGAAAGAAAGGAAAAAAGACACAATCTAAATTATCAACTTCACATTTATTTTTCGTATATTTTAAATTTTAGTTTTAATCTTACTTATTATATTTGTAATAATTGTAATATTTTGAGTTTAATTTTTGCTTCGTTCATAAAATAAAGTCATATCCTTGAAAATGTCCACCGTGAGCGGACGAAAGCTTGGATCATTTCAGAAGGCAATTGTTTTGTTTTATTCAAGAATTGTCCTGAAGAAAATTAATGAAAGTGTTAGGAAGGGTTTTAGGAATTTAGAAAAGTCCTGCAAAAATAATAATATTTAATAATAATAATAATAATAATAATAATAATAATAATAATAATAATAATAATAAAATAATAATAATAATAATAATAATAATAATAATAATAATAATAATAATAATAATAATAATAATAATAATAATAATAATATTAATAATAAAATAAGAAAAATAATAATAATAGTATAATAATACAAATAATAATAATAATACACACACACACACACACAATAATAATAATAATGACGTATATTGGCACACACATACATAATAATGAAAAGAATCATAACACACACACACACACACACACACACACACACACACACACACACACACACACACACACACACACACACACAACTACAGTAATAATAACTACAATAATAATAATAATGATTATTATTATAGTAATAGTAATCATTAATGCACACACACACACACACACACACACACACACACACACACACACACACAC
>JABUQX010004446.1:25000-31061 GCA_015478945.1 Trachelipus rathkii | reverse complement strand
TGGCAGCGCAGAAAAGGACAGCGGAGCAGGGGCAGGGGAGGATACAGTGGTATCTCCCCCAATGGCTCCGGAATCCCCCGAACAACAGGGGACTCGGACTCACCGTGAGGGAGCACAAGAGTACAATGGGGGGTGGGACCTGGATCCCAAGTTGGGAACCTCAGAAGATGTAGAGTCGGTGGTTACATTCATTGCGATATCAGAGTAGGACTCGGAATCGCTGGAATAAGGAACTGGAGGTTCGGATGCAGAAGCAAGGCCCGATAAACTATCTGGGATAGCCGAAACAGACGGAATGCTTTCCACATCACCATGGCGTTTCGAGCGACGGGCACGTTTGGGCAAACCACCAGGAGACCCGGTCGGATGGGCAGAAGGCGAGGATTTTAAGAAATCTGACTCCGCCCGAGGTAGTGAAAGGAATAATGGCGCCTCGCAGAAGGAGACGTGACACGTTCAGGAGAGTCCACAATACTAGGAGAAGAACGGTTCAGCGGTTTCCCAGGAGACACAGGAGCCGGACGTTTACGGGAAACAGGCGGCAAAGGAGAGTCATCATCGAGCAGTAACGCAGGGGATGCTTCCAAATCAGGAGAAGAACCAGAAATTGGAGAGCATACAACCCTGGGTGCGGCATGAACTTCAACCGAAGCCACACCATAGGATATAGAGGTAAGGACTGGGGAGTTGTGATGAGCGACAGTACGGATCATGTCGGGAGAATGCGGGGGGGCAGTTCGATTGCAGAGTAGAAATGTGCAACCCAGTAGTGGGTACAGCATCCGACCGAGAGAGCTGCGAAGTACGTAGAGGCGCAGGAGGTGCACGAGGGCGATGAGAAGGTTGGGCGGTAGAAACCGGCCTAGTCACAGCGGCAAAGGAGAGAGGCAGGTGTGAAAGTTTCTCCCTAGCGCGAAGAGAGGCCTCACGGCGATCGAGCTTGTGTATGGTACACTGTTCTAGAATCTCCTTTTCCAAAAGAAAAGAGGGACAGTGCACTGATGAGAACCCTTGCAATTCGGGCAGCAAGGCGGGTTTTCGCACGGAGTGTGGAGAGTGTCACCACACCTCGGACAGATGAACTGCGGAGATCTACAATATTTTTGCAGGATTCCAAAATTTATGACATTTTGAACATCTCCTGCGTCGGGATGTAGGCCGAACCGAGATGTGGACGGTGAAACCGATCTTCACCCTGTCGGAGGGAGGTGTACACTAAGTGAGAGAAGACAGGGTTGGACACAGTTGAGAGTCTCCTTATGAGAGAAACCGGTAGACATGTGACCGAATATGTCGCTGTAAAATGTTTCGAGAAACATGGCGCCAGGATCATCGGAAACAGACTCCGGAGCATTACACTGTTCCTTGTTAGATTGTATTGCGAACATCGTCCGGCGTGGAGACAACCGGTAGATCGCCCAAATATGAAAGAGACAGCATACACTGTTCCTTTAGATGTATTGCGAACATCGTCCGGAGTGGAGAACCCGGTAGATCGCCCAAACGGACTCTGATGTCGAGAGGCGGCACGAACGAAGAGAGAACCATTCCTCATGGGAGTCACCTGATGATCGGTCGAACTGAGGACGTAGTCTAACGCGTCACTGAGGACGAGATGGCTACGAGACGTGAGAGGTTGTGAAGTCGGCGAACTAAGATAAAAGTACAAAGGATAGGTGTCAATAGTGGGGGCACCCAGCGGAGGGTCCGAGAACGGAAACCGTTCAATAGGTCGAGGTGTATGGTAGCGAGTAGGCGGGCCCAACGGGTGAGGAGAAGCCCGATTCCTCTGGTGACGCGATTGAAGAGGTAACGCAGGTACAGATTGCGACACAGCCTCACCAGAAAGATGAGGAGGGTCGACTAATAAAGCTGGAATCTGGGGTGTAAGGAGGTTCGCTGGATGATGGTGAGCAGCACGAACCATTTCGTCTACTAGGGCATCAAAGCCCTTACTTGGTCCCGGCCTAGGAGGAGCCAGAGAAATGCCAGTAGGGGGAAACCGACTTTAAGATGGAATCCGCCTTTCTTTAAATCGTATTTTAATTAAAGGGCGTTTCATAAGCTTAAAACTCCTATTAATGAAAAACTTACTCCACCGACAATAAAAACCAATAATACAATAAAAACAAAATGCAGACATTTAAAGAACCAAGTATACCAGAGGGAGGGAGGGAAAACTATACCTTATGGGAAAGGTGTTTGCGCCACTTTCGGAGGGCCCAAGGCCAGAACCCAACACAACCCGCCCCGAAACCCCACCCCGTAGGGAGGGCAGCGGATGTGGCCTCGGGAAAGCCCCCGGAACTCCGCGACAGTCCCCTCCCAAGAACCACATGGTACCCGAACGCGAAGCCCGGGATTATACACCCAAGTGCAGGACAGCCTCCTCAGTGGTTAACCCCAAGGTTCGGGACCCCTACAATAGGCGGCCCGGTCATAGGCGGAAAGGACCGGTTTATAACCTGTACCCTCATCCGCGGGGGATGGAGGTGAGGACTGACCCAGGACCCAAACAGGAACAGACAACCGGAAAGCCATAAGGGCCAAGTGAAGGGAAGAAAAAAAGGGGAGGGCCACTCAAAAGAGGGAGGAAGTACGTACCACAATACGTAAGGGGGAATGGGAGGCAAATGAACCGAGAAAACAGAAGCGGGAAATACAGACAAAACAAAAGCGGGGAATAAACAAAACTGAAAAGAGGATATCTGAACCCCCTCACCACGTTAAGGTGGGCACGTTATTGAGGGGGATAATAATAATAATAATAACTTACTTATTCTCCAGTTGAATGGTAGCTCTAATATTCTTTGAATATATATATATAATATATATATAATTATAATATATATATATATATATATATATATATATATATATATTATATATATATATATATATATATATAATATATATATTATATATATAGGTTATATATATATATATATATATATATATATACTATTATATATATATATAATTATATATATATATATATAATATATATATATATATATATATATATATATTATATATATAAATATATAATATATATATATTATTATATATATATATATATATATATATATATATATATATATATATATATGAATGTGAACAAGTTGATACTGAACAAATCTGGGGGCAAATGAAGGAAGCAATTGTTAGTAGTGCAAAGGAAGTGTGTGGATGTGCTAAAGTAGGGAAGTAAGAATGTAACAAGCGAAATGGTGGATGAAGAGGTGAGAAAAGCGGTTAAAGTAAAAAAGAAGCGTGGGATGTACTAAAAGCAAATGAATGAAGATCAAAGAAAGATGCTTGGAATTATAAGGAGGAAAAAAGAATACTAAAAGGTGTATACGTAGGAGGAAAACAAGAGGTAATTGAACAGTTGGAAGGAGGATGAATGGGACCTACAAGGGAAATAGGAAGCTCTTCTGGAAGGTTAAGAACGCGAAAGGTAAGAATGAGAATAAGGGAATCTGCTTAGAATAAATGAATAGGGATGGTGCTTTTGTAACTGATGAAATGGATGTGAGGGGAGTGTGGAAAGAACACTTCGAAAATCTGCACAATATTAACAGTTAATGAGAGGTGTTAGTGAATGTGTGCGGTTTTGATGGTGCAAGAAAGGAATAGGTATTTTGGGATGAAGTTATTAGTAAGGAGGAGGTAACTGGTAGGTTGAGAAAGTTGAAGAATGTAATCTTGCAGGTATAGATGAAAATCACTAGTGAATGATCAAGCAGCGAGGCGAATGGTGATTGATTGATTTTGGAAGTTGTGTAACAAAGCGTTTGTGGAGGGTATAGTTTCGAAGAACTGGAGTAAAGCGGTAATAGCACCCTTGAATAAGGGTAAGTGTGATAAGGGGAACTGTAGAAATTATAGGGGAATAAGTTTATGGAGTGTTGTAGGGAAGATATATGCTGGTATTTTGGTCGAAAGAGTGCGTCGAGTGACTGAGGGACTGATTGGTGAAGAAACAAGGGGGCGTTGAGAAGTGATAGAGGGATGCGTGGATCAAAACTTTACATTTGAAGTAAATGAGTGTGAAAATGAGAGAGAAGAAGGAAAAACTTATATTTAGGTTTTAGGATTTACAACAGGCGTATGATAGAGTTAATAGGGAAGCTTTATGGCAGGTATTAGTGATATATGGTGTTGGTGTAGGCTTCTGATGGAATCAAAAGTATGTATGACGATAGTGAGCGTGTGTTAAGAATAAATGGTGTCAATGGTGATCTGGTTTAGGATTAAATAGCGGGAGTGAGACAGGTTGTGTTATGTCTTCCTTGGTTATTCAATGTGTATATGGATGGGTTATGAAAGAATTTCGAGGTGGGATGGCAGGAAAATGGTGTTAGATGATGGAGAATGAGAGGAGTGGCAGGGTGCCCTACCTATTTGTATGCGGATGATTTTGGTTCTGTGTGGCGAGTCTGAAGAGAGTTTGAGGGGATTGGTGGAGAGATTGGCAGGGTATGTAAAAGGAGGTTTGAAAGTAACGTAGAAAGAGTATTTTATGGTTGTGAGTTAGGACAGTCTCCAGTGTGAAGTTATGTTAGATGAATGAGCAGCTGGAGCAAGTGTCTTGAGTTAAAATATTTAGGGTATGTGTTGGACGAGAAGGCGAACGGATGATGCAGAGTGTAAGTAGGAAAGTTGTGAAATGGCAGGAAGGTGGCTGTGCAATTAAATCGTTGGTGAATGTAAAAGGGACTAAGTCTTGAGTGCGCTAGAGTCTTACATGAGGGAATGTTGTTACTGTGTTATTGTATGGTAGTGAGGCTATGGTCCTGGAATAAGTTATAGATCTAAAGTTCAATGTGTTCAGATGGACAATCTTAGGGGCATCTAGGTGTGAAAAGGAATAATAAAGTTGCAGAATTGAACGTATTATGAGAGTGTGTGTGAGTTGAAAGAAAGGGGTAAGTTGAGAGAATAAATTGAAAGTATCCTTGAGATGGTTTGGTCATGTGGAAAGGATGAATTGTAGTCGGTTGGTTAAGCGGATGGTATAGGGAGAGTGTGTTGGAACCGACCGGCTGGGAGACCAGAGAAAAAGTGGATGAGTCTGTGAACGAATGTCTGAAGGAGAGAAATGTGAGTTTGCAGAGGCGAGAATAAAGGGGCATGATAGGAGAGAATGGCGGGTTTTGTATGGGGGCATGGTTGTGGCCACCTGGGCCAGGGATGAACCTTAACATTGACGATTTACCATAGTGATGGCCCGTCGCGGTCCCATGATGCTCTAGGGTGGATTTTTCTGTCTGTGACGACGCTCTCACTAATTAATGGTACAGAGGGGGCGGTAAGGCTGGCTTTTCTTTCGACGTTTGTCATGTTCTTCTACTATTTTTCTTTTCCGATGCTTGTACAGCACCTTAACCCCAATCTTGGGGCAAAGAGGAAGGGTGAGAAAGAAGAAAGATATTATAATATTATATATATATATATATATATATATATATATATATATATATATAATATAAATATATATATATATATATATATATATATATATATATATATATATATATATATTATATATTATATATATAAATATATATATATTTAAATATATATATATATATATATATATAATATATATATATATATATATATATATATAATATAATATAAATTGATATTTTGCAATGGGAATAAAATGAATTTTGCAATATGTTAAAATTAAGATGAAATGGTGTTGTGGCTCTAAAAACTACGAAGCGGCTGGATATTTTGCAATAGCTTAGAAGGTTATTAGCCTTTTTTTTATTTTCCGTTCCTAACAGCGTTGTCACATTGGCCACACCTTCTCTCTTAATTAATTTATAGGGCGTACCTGAGGAATAGAAAGAAAAATGTATGTATCTCTTTGTTTTCTAAATTTGAATGTTTTAATTGGGTGGTTGAGTATCGGAGTGATACTATCTAAGTATAAATTGTAAATTTTTAGTTAATGCATGACTCTTTTCCTATCGAAATTTATTGGAAAAAGCATGTGTTTGGCGTGTAAACGTGGCAATCAATTGAAGTGTCGGCTGCTAAAGGTTAA
>JABUQX010004446.1:10000-15000 GCA_015478945.1 Trachelipus rathkii | reverse complement strand
TCATGACCACATCTGAAGAAGAAACTCCTGAAGAAGTAGATAATAATTCCCCGAAGACTGAGACTCCCAAGTATCAATAAGAACCTCACTACGAGAACTACATATGTTATGAGCACACAGAAAGGGTCAGAATCCGAAGATACGGAAAGTACCCACAAGATTGAAATAACCGCTCCAGCAGAAGTGTCTCCCGCAGAAGGCGAGATGACACAGGATCTTATACAAGATCGTTTAGTTTTTAAAGAGAAACAAATAGAAGATGAGTCAGTACCAAAAGTAAAGAAGAAAAAGGATGTTACATTACAAAGAATATGGCACACAGTAGAGAAAAATGAAGGAAGATACATATTGATTAAAGATTCGGTACTGAAGGAGATCATGGAGGACCAAATGGATGATGGTACCATAGTCGACCCAAAGGAGGGTGAAAATGAAGAGTTGAGCAATGCTCATGAAGGAAGTCCTGAGGAGCTCCAACAAGAGCTAACGTTGGAAGAAGTAATAGCGACGTATCCAGAGATGATGTCCTTTGAGAATACAATGCCATAGAAGGTCGCAGAGAGCCTTGGATATAGCAATGAGAAACACTTTAAGAAGAAGTATAATGACAATATTTATAAGATAAGGCGCAAACAAAGAAAGAGATGTGAAAAAGAAAGAGATTAAAACAGATACATGAGGTGGAAGAGAGGAAGAATGATGAAACGAAAGATTACAATATTGAGAAACTGAAAATAGATCATAATCAAGTGACGAGCGATTGTCAGGGAGATAGAAAAGTAGGAGAAAGTATTCAACAATATTATTGGCCAGAGAGAAGCCAAGAGCACCCACAGGCAAGGGGCGGAAATGATAGAAGTATAGATTTGGTAGAATTATTGAAGAAAACGATGAATATGGAGAGACGTGGAACTTTGGCAGGAGTAAAGGAGAACATTGATAGTAGTGCTAGTAATAAGGGAGTAAATGAGGAGAGGAAGAAAAGAGCGAGCCGAAGATGTAGTTATAGAGTAAGTGTCCCGGCATTTACCATGATTAAAGGCCATAACAGTGAATTCGAGATGAAATACGAAGGGATAAACGTTGAAATGGTTGAGAATGATTTGATGAAAAGAAGAAAATCGTACAAAGAGAGATATATAAGCGTGTATGAAGAAATGTGCTGGAGAAAGAGGAACCAAAGAAATAATAGAAATAGTGTAAATAATATAGAAAATGTTAAAATATCGCTGGAAATTTTTTCTTGTTCTTTAAGTATAAGAAAAAAATTAAAAATAAACATTTAAATTGGCTATAAACAAATGTCAAAATAAAAAATATGTACGTCTTTTATAATAAAATTCAATTAAGTTTTTTCCAAATTTTGTGTAAAAAGTTATGCAAAATTGTTTTGGATCGATAGGACGTCTTTTTTATATAAAAGACTCGCGACTCCGGACTCCTTACTCCTCTGAAAACGCGTCGACTCCCGACTCGACTCCCATCCCTGATATATATATATATATAATACTATATAATAATATATATTATATATATAGTATATTATATTATATGTTATATATACATATATATAGTTATATATAATATATATTTAGTTATATTATCATATATGATATTATACACTATCTTATATATAATATATTTATATTATATTTATATATTATATAATAAATATAATACTATACTATATATATATATAGTATATATATAATATATATATATATACGTATATAGAATATATATATTATATAATGTATACATTCTCTTCTCTCTCTAATCTTTTTTTATCATATAATATAATGTGTGTATATATATTATATATATTATCGAGTGGTTATACTACACTATAATTAAGAACATATGTAGATAGGTGTGCTTTTTTTACATCTGAATTTTCATTATTAAGGTCAAGTAGCCAATTTGACCATAGCCAATAAATCCCATTGCTTTTTGTGCTTTTGACAAGCCCCTGTATTATGGCATTGCATATTTATTGTATTTTAGTTTTTATGGATTTGCAAAACAGGCGGATGTTAGGATTAATAGGGAAGCTTGTGGCAGGTTACGAATATGGGTGAGTGCATCACTCGCAAAAGCAAAGGAGGAGACCGAAGAGAAAGTCTTCATAAAAATTATATATATATATATATATGTATATATATATATATTACTATATATATATATATATTATATATATATATACTATATATATATATATATTATATATATATATACTATCTATATATATATATATGATTATTATATATATATTATATACTATATATATAGTTATATATGTCAGCAGGTAGGAATGTTGGCGTCCTGTATTATTTGGAATTTTGTTAATTCTCGTACTAGCAATTTTCCAATACCCAGTTCAGATCAAAAATCTCTTACTGAAATTCTCTAATTTTGCATTTTCTCTTGATGGCTTCAAGTTTAGTTTTAACTAGATTTTTTCATTATATGCACTCACCAAATCAATAACGTGTGTCTGCAATCGTTTTTAAAGATTGTATGTTAAATTTAATAGTCTGTTTAAAACAAAAAAAGGAAACCAGAAAAGATGCACTATAAAACACTGTTGTTTAGAATTAAGGTAGGTTTTTTTTGACTGAATCTCCAACTTCACATTTTCATTTGTTCATAAAGCTTCGTATTATCGGGTTTCATCATCTCTATTAAATAATAAAACCGATTCATGCCATTTAGCACAAGCGAGGTTCGCAAACTTTTTTAATCTCTTCCTTGTCTTACTTTAGGAATAAGCTTCGTTCTATTTTTCTTCACAGAACTTTTTTCCTGCTTAGCACTTACCCAAGAAAAAATGTAACAACTTCTGTATTATCCAATTGACCTCGAATATTGTTGAAACTTTAGAAGCGTCTGTGAAGCATAAATTTATGCATTGCAAAAAGCAGTGAGGATAAATAGCTTTGTGACATTTCCTTTATGTACTCTACTGAACATCCCAGAACTCAACACTTTCATTGCTGCTTGCGCACTGTATACCTTGTCCTCTTAGATTTATTTTTCATAATCCAACCCCAAGTTCAGGTTATTTTCTTTTCAATTACTTTTGCAAGATATTCCCGTAAAAACTCATTTACTGACGACGAAAACACAAAATAATCTTTCGTTGGACTGTAAGGAGTATCAATATCAACGTTAATGCAAATACAACGAAAATTTGTTCTTTCCTGGCACACATTCGGTCGTCTCATCGGCTAAGACAGTAAAAAAATTACTTTTATTTTATGTTTTGCACAATTGACGTGAATGAGATGCGCTGGATTGCATGGACTGATTAGCAGCATTTTGGACTGTGGACTGGTGGTATGACATGACATTTCTTAGCACTAGTTTTTAAATGTTCTGAAAGAACATGGGCTCCAGCATTAGCACGATATTTTAAAAGACTCCGAAAATTACCAATCGTTTCCCACAGGCCAAGAGAGTCGATTCGACCTGAAGTCATGATGGCCACGTAACGATATTTTTTGCTTACCACAGAATCGAATTGTTTCAACAATTGGAATTAGCCGCTTTCTACCGTCTTCGGCCTCCCTTTTCTTCTGGCTGTCAATCTGTTTGTCAATACTCTCGCTTTTTCCTTGAACCTGCTTTTCTACACCAAATCTCTTTTCTACCGATTCTTTGTGATATTTAGTTGCCTCGTGTTTTTTGAAAGATTCAATGGCTTTCTTTAAGTTTGAATACGGTCTCGAGACAAAAACACCCAATTCCTGGTGTTTTCCTTTACCTTCTTCTTTTGCTTCCAAAAACAATACACAATTTGAGCAATAAACCCCAACGTTTTTATCAGAGTAAGCTAACCACTTAATATCATCAAGCCACTTTCTTTGAAAATATCTTTCCCGACCTTTGCCTTCCTGAGCAAGAAATATATATATTTTGAATCTGGTTCCCAGAGATATTTTAATATTTCCACTTTTTTCTTATTGCTAAATATACCGTACCTATGAAATTGCCAAAATCGTTGGGATGAACAATCCTTTCTGTATTCCTTGATTGCACCTGACTTATAGACGCTTGTGAAGGAAAAACATCACCGTCTACTTGAGATTTTTCAGCTGCTATCTCAGTTACAGAAGTTCCCTACTATAATAAAGTCCCTCTCCTATGATGGCATCATCTTCAATTTTATGTTCCCTATCCTATTTGTGTTTCCTATTTACTTCTCAAATTGACCCTTGTATTACTACCAATCTCTTTCCATCTACTATGATTTTTTTATTTTTTTTTAGTTGAAGAACAGCAAGTGCAAAAACTATAAGTATTCACTCAGCAACTTTCATATCTATACCCTTAAAACCAATAGATCGATAAGCTTTACCACTGGACACCGACAGATGTTATCTCAATTAGTAAGTAAGCTGAAGATGAGAGAGAGCAGAGAGAGAGAAGAACGAGAGAGAGAGAGAGTAGAGAGAGAGAGAGAGAGGAGAGATGAAGAGAGAGAGAAGAGAGAGAGAAGAGGAGAGAGAAGAGACGGAAGGGCGACGACGAGATGCGGGAGAAGGAGAGAGGAGAGAGAGAGAGGAGGAGAAGAGATGAGCAGAGGAGAGAGTAAGACGAGAGAAGGAAACAGAGAAGAGAGAGAGAGAGAGCGATGAAAGAGGAGCGAGAGAGAGAGAGAGACGAGAGAGATGACGACGAGACAGAGAGATGAGAGAGAGCAGAAGAGAGAGAGGGAGAGAGAGAGATCACGGCGAAGATAAGAGAGAGAGAGGAGAGAGGAGAAGAGGACGAGGAGAGAGAGAGAGAGAGAGAGAGAGAGAGAGGAGAGAAGAGGGAGAGAGAGAGAGAGAGAGAGAGAGGAGACGAGAGAGAGAGAGAGAGAGACAGAGAGAGTAGGAGCGAAGAGAGAAGAGAGAGAGGAGAGAGAGATGATGAGAGAGAGAGAGAGAGAAGCAGAGAGAGAGAGAGAAGAGAGAGACGCTCCACCTCTTTCTCGCCTATATATATAATATATATAT
>JABUQX010004446.1:0-2500 GCA_015478945.1 Trachelipus rathkii | reverse complement strand
ATATAATATAATATAATATTATATATATAATATATTATATATATATACTATATATATATATATATATATGATTATATATATATATTACAATTATATAATATATTATATAATTATAATATATATATATATATAATATACATATATATATATGATATTATTATATACTATATATATATACAACTATTATATATTATTACTATATATATTATAATTATATATATATATATATTATATATTATATATATATACTATATATATATATATACTATATATATGGTATCTCCTTACTGACAAATCTTTCTTGCCTCTTGCTAAAAAAAAAAAAAAAAAAAAAAAAAAAAAAAAAAAAAAAAAAAAAAAAAAAAAAAAAAAAAAAAAAAAAAAAAACAAAAAAAAAAAAAAAAAAAAAAAAAAAAAAAATAACATCAAAAAAAAAAAAATATCATCTTTTGCCACTCTTATTCGATCTGATGGTTATGTTGCTAATTCTACTGAAAAGGCACAATCTCTTCGGCCTCTATTTCTCTAACTTCACAACCTTGGATGATTCTGGATTCCTCTTCCTTCCTCCTCCTCAGGTGTCCTATATGCCTTTGCCTGTAATTACATTTTAATGCAGCGTAGCCATCATTGGGCTCCTGAAAAGCTATGAAATGCCTTGTGAAACGATTAGGAAGGCGGGTGGTCCGGATGGCGTTCCTCCCCAAGTTTTGAAGGAGTGTGCTTCCGTGCTGACCCCGCTCCTCGTTCAACTATATTTTCTATGTCTCATTCCCTCAGTTTTGGAAGCACGCACATGTATAACCTATTCCGAAAAAAAGGAAGCCGCTCTGATTTTTCTAACTATCGCCCTATAGATCTCACTTGTATTCTATCTAAGATCTTTGAAACCCTTCTCAACTCTCATTTCTTAGATCATCTGGAATCTCATTCACTTCTAACCGATAGCCAGTACGGCTCTCGGCGCTCGAGGTCTACTAGCGATATACTTTCTATCTTACCGATTAATGGTTTTCCGCCCTTAGGAACTACGGGCAGACTTGCTTGGTGGCGCTTGACATATCCAAAGCATTTGACCGGGTATGGCACGCGTCACTGCTCTCATAGCTCCCCTCCTTTGAGTTTCCCCTTTCTCTTTGCTTACTTATGTCTAGTTTTCTTTCAAATCGCTCAATATCGGCTGCTGTTGATAGGGCGACTTCTTTTTCTGTCAATAATAGTGTTCCTCAGGGTTCTGTCTTATCTCCTACTTTATTCCACTGCAGAGGACTTTCAGGTGTAGTAGAAGGAATAAAAGCGGAAACACATATTGGTCTAAAGGTAAGAGGATTTTCAGGTGTAGTAGAAGGAATAAAAGCGGAAACACCTATTGGTCTAAAAGTAAGAGGGACCTAGGTGGGGTCAGGCTGGGAACCCGATAGAAAGTAATAACGTACGACTTGGTTTAACAACGTTTTTTCTTCAAGAGCCAGTTTAACAAAAAAAATTAAACCACAGACTTCGTCTCCATGAATGCTGGCACGCCTCAGACGCCCAATGTACCGCTCACACAACCCACGCGCTCCCGAAAACGAAGTGACGAACTCACCCATCTAACCCACCAGAGCCTCAGCGAGTCAACAAAACCCAAACAAACAACCGTGTTCTCTCAATGATTTGAGTCCACTTTTTCTTCGGTTCTCCAGGCCAGCCGATTTCCCAGTTACACTCGCCACTATATCATGCCTCTAACAAGCGGACTATTCATCATCATCCAATCTAATGACAAACAATATCTCACCCTTTCACACAACAACTCTCTTTATCATTATTTCCACCTACACGCCCTAATATGTCTCTGAAACACACGTTGCTCTAGAGTTATACTTCTTATTTTCCCTAGTTCATACTTTACATATACATTACCAGCGTAACAAATACCCTCATGCAAATCTGCCTAATCTGCACAGTCCAAGACTTAAGTTCCTTTAATTCTGCACCAGCTCACACCTTTTACTTCACAACTTTCTTACTACACTCTGCTCGTCTGTTGCGCTTTCTCAATCACCTACATTATCCTACAACAATATATTAAACTACCAGACCACTTGTTCCGGGTTCGTCATCATCTAACATGAAATCCCACCGTCAGACTCTCCTCACTCACTACCATAATCTTTACTTTTATCTACAATTTACTTCCAGAACGGCTCTCCTTTTATTACACCCTGCCAAAACCCTTCAGCTAATCTTCTCAAACTTGTAGATTTCACCTCACAAACAATCACTCCTCATATAATTAGTAGGGCCCCCCACTCTGCCCATTCTCCAATCATTCTAAACACCTTTTCTCTGCCACCCCTATTCTCTAATTCTTTCATAACCCAATCCAATATACAAATTGACAACCAAGAGAAATAGCACATCCCTGCATCACCTCCGTTAATTAATATTAAACCAATCCTTTTCATCTTCATTTATTCTACACGCGCTTTCCAATCTCGGTTGTGAATTTGTGGAT
>JABUQX010004445.1:2500-14749 GCA_015478945.1 Trachelipus rathkii | reverse complement strand
ATATTCCTAAGAACATCATCATTATTCTGTCCTTTTTAATAATACCCTCAAAATTTCTTGACAGCCATCATATATGTTTTCGACTTCTGCTCCAACAGCTGTTTTGCAATGTTGTAAACAAGTTTATAAGAATAGAAATTCATTAGCGGTCCGTTTGGCACGAACCGTTCTTTAAAATGCGTAAGAATTGTCTTCGAGCGTAAGACGAAAATGCCCAAAAACGAAAAAACGGCTTAAGATAAAGAGTATTGTTTTAACAAATTTCAGCTGATCCGACGGGCGGCCTCGGCCGTTTCCAGGTACTCACATTTCCTGTTCTCTGATTGGTTAATGTAGATCTTTTTCAATTTAATAAGCCATCCAGAGCACTTGCAACACGGCGCACCTCGGCTTTCGGGAAACGCAGCTAAAACCTATCCTCCTCTCCGACACCCTGAAGTGATGAAATACTCTCTGTTTCATCTATATTTTCGTTTCTTCGTTTTTTCCCCCAATGTCGTGTATATAATAAACCGAAAAATGGGGTTTTAGATTTTTCGTTTTCGGAAAAAGCCAAAAAGTAGGGAGAGAGGGGAGATAGATCGACATGGCAAGATCACCATATACGTCAAATTGTTTCTGAGCATTCACTGAATGCATTATTCAGTGATTCAAATGTGGATAATGCGACCGCACAATACAAATTTTGGATGTATAGTAACAAATGCTTTTCTCACATGCTTAACTCGTTTAATGTTCTACAGATGACAGGACTCTTACTAGATAAATCCGACGATAGAACAAAGCCTCGTCGAAAGATAGTACGAAACAGGTATAAAACTTATTAAACCATATCTTTATCTATAACTGGAACACGAGAGATGATTGGCACTTCCGAGCACAATCTAGGTTTAGATCTTTAGGTCGCAAATAATGACATCTGAAGCCTTCCTTATAATTAATAAATTTGAGCTTTTGATCGCATGTTATGAGGAAAGTTCCAATCTTCAGGTCAAATATAATAGATATAAACCCAATATATATATATCACTTATATAATTGACTTTAATCATAATATATACTAGCTGAGACACATATAGGGTCAAATGAGATTTTATATATATATCAATAAATTATGTTGACTGTATGTGACAAACAATTTGCAACTAATACAAAATTCCAGATATCATAATATTCTACGGGGTATATTGTATAACTAAAGTTATTGTAGCGGGAGTTTAATAGATAGTTTAATGCAAACGACACAGGAGAATTTACGCCACCATCAGCGGGATTCGATTATTCCGTCTCATAGGAAATAAGTACTCCAATACTTCAGGATTGTCTTTAACAGCATGTTTGCCAGTGTAAGCGATAGAAAGAGAGAGGTGACCAACTTTTTTCGAGCATGTAATGTTTAGAACTGAGTGCGAGAACGATAGATGGTTTGAGGTGAAAACAGGAGTATCAACATATGATAAATATACTTAACGTCTTGAATTATTTTAAAATATAATTGCATAATTTTTTTACTAACATTACTCATCTTAAAAGTGCTTAAATGTTCAGTTGAATATAATTCCCTATAAAAGATTTAAATGGAGAAAATGACGTAAAATAAAAATAATAATAAAAAATTTAATATTATTATGATACGCTAGTTGTTAACTTTCAACAATGTTCTGTTTATGTTCAACCTAAATCTAGTGTATATTACTGTTGATTAAATTGCAGATTAATCAACCAATGAACTTCTTAAGAGCCATATTATTAGAAAATGAACTTCATAAAGGATTGACAAGCCTACTACAACATAAGGATCAAAAAAATATATACTGCTTAATTTATAGTATAATTGTTAAATTTTATTTCGATGTAATAATATTAATAATGATGTTTTGTTAAATTTTAAATAGATAATATTTAAATAGTTATACATATACTAGCAAACCTATTAATAACCTTACAGAATACCGTATTTTAATGTCGTAGTCAAAAGCAAAAAAAGTAACAGAGTTCAATGGGGGACGGAACCTCGCGTGTTACTGTTTTATTTTTCATGTCTGAGAAGAAATAGGAGAAATAAACGATAACGGAATTACTTCTTCCAAGTCTTTGACTGTATTATTTTTAAATGAGTAAACGGACGCCATCATAAAGTGAAGTCCAAGCGAATGACAAAAAACCAAAAAATAAGTAACAAAAACTCAATTGAGGTGAGGGCAGAGTGCACCCATCCTTGTTACTCAGGGAAAAAAAAAAATATGAGCGTTTTTTACCTATAGAAGGAGTTATCCACCAACAATGGGTGAGGGCATATTCCTTTTTGGTGGTACATTACATGTACGGCCGTTTTAGCCCTTGGGGTGGCCAGCACAACCCGGGGAAGCTATATTCCAATGTAGAGTTCTTGGAAATTACTCATCTATTCTATTTACTATATCACTAACCCATTGATCGTCGCGTATGCCGTCGAAACATGGTTACTAAACCTATACCGGAGTAAGCACACGATGCTACTATATACAGAGCTAAACATTACTTAGATCAGAGCTACTTATATACTTTCAAACGTTGAACAGTCATCGCTGTGTCGTGTGTGATGGGCGAAATGCCACATCAACAACACACAACACACACAACAAAACACAGACACACACATCACATCATACCCTTTGGTTGCGTTATTAAGTACACTTGGAAGTGCATTAAGTACACTTGAAGTGCATTAAGTACCCTTGGAAGTGTATTAAGTACACTGGAAGTGTGAGCTAAATACGCTGTACTTATGTTTCCGGGGCCAGCCTGCATTCCGGTGTCCCTGCGGGGGAACCGCGCCGCCCGTCGGTTGTTGGTTGCCCTCATCCGCCAGCCTGCACCCGCTCCGCGTGGCTTCGAAATACTCGACGTCACATGTGTGACGTCGCAGCGCTCGCGTCGCTGCGCCGTCATACCAATAATCTTCATTTGGGATACGATTCTGGATGTTTATGTCGGCGGTCAGATACGAAACCTCTCTATCGCAGAGTTACACACGTCGCATCGTTAAACAGCCAGTGGTGCTAAGGCTTCAGGTGAGATTGATATAGGATTTAAATGGTTGTAGTCATTTCAGACTCACTCGCGTGGGGTCAGTAAGTATAATAAATAAATGAATAATGTTTGCTTTAAAAATCTTTCTTACCTTCTCTACTTCAATAATCATCTTGCAATAATGAGTATATGTTGAGAGATAGTTTCTAGCAAAACTAAAACTCAATATAATAATAGAAATATAATTATAATAATAATCACTAATATTTATATTTTAATCTAATTTTTAATTATATTATTTTATTTTCATAAGCTTTATATAAATTTAATGATTGATTAGAAAATAATATAATTAATAATAATAAGAATTAAATTCAATACAGATAATATATAATAAACTAACATGACCAGTAAAATAGCCTAAAATAAATTTCCATAATAAAAAATGGTAAATTTATCAAAAAAATAAATATAAATAAATAATAAAAGCATGAATTTAGAATTATAATATATTATAATCACTAATGTAATTAAGATATAATATTAAATAATAATAATATAAGTAATAAGTAATAATAAATAGTATATATAATAAATAATTTATATATAATATATATTAATAATATATAAATATGATATGATTAATTAATATATATTATAATATCTATTATATATTAATAATATAATAGTTAAAAATTATCAAAATTAATAATAACTATATAACTATAATATTATATTTATATAATAATATATTTGTTTCCTTGGGTCAGGTCTTATCTCACAAATTTCAGAACGCATGCGCCTAGTCAGATTAACAGAAAGTTTATATTCATGATATAATATATAAATATATTATATATATAATAATATATAATTATATATAATATATATATATATATATATATATATATATAATAATATATTTAATAAATATAATATATATATTATTATAATATATATATATATATTATATAATATTAATTTACATATATAATATTTAACATTTTGAATCTTGCTACTATATACTTCTGTTAGACCATCAAATTGGTGCCTCGGGTTGGTAATCATTGGATGTTAAAAGAATTTAAAGAATCAGGAAAAACTGTAAACTGTCCTTTATAATATTAATAAACGAGACTTCAACAAGAAATTAAAAATTATGAAATTCGAACAAATCAATTCCTCGAAAATACTATAATTAAAAAATTCGGGATACAGATTGAGTGATCTTAGTTGTTGGACGAGATACGAGCCAGGCCGTTCAATTGGGATAGAACGAACCAATTACACATGAGATTGGTATTTGATTGAATTATTTTATTTCGATATTGAAGTAATAACTGTAAGTTTAATTAACAAATTTAAACAAATCATATAATTGATGAAACTCTGTGTAATTATTGACAATGATTTCTTTATATATCATTATAATAGCTCTGTCAAAACAATTTTGAAGCATCATATTTAAAAAATAAATAATTTATATATTAAGTTAAGATAATAATATAATAATTAAAATATATAAATATAATACATATTATTATATATATTAATATATTAAATATGTTATAAATATAATATATTATTATTAAAATATGTCAATACTGTATGTTAAATATATTAGTGATGATAGTTAATGAGCTAGACTTATTTACATGGGGATAGCTACAAGAGGTCCGACACCTTGTTTGTTAATATAATATAACCTTATAACCTGTTTACTAATTTATACATAAATGATAATTTGAATATTTACTATTTTTATAATTTACTTAATATTAATTAATTAATATGTTTATTAAATTGTTATATAGTATATATCGAAGAAACGCTAATTTTTACATATTAATAGATACTATTTATGATCTTCTTTATTATGCTAGTAGTAATATAACATATATTTTATATTCTAATAAGGATATTACTATTATAATACCGGCTATGAAGATTTGTATATATTTGAATTAATTGTGTACTCATCTTATCAACTAAAGATAAAAATAGAAAATGATAATAGATTATTAAAATTGCAAAATTAATTAATAATAAGAAAATAATTACTCAACTATCCAAATAACTTAAATATCACTGAGGAGATATGTAGTAGGGTAAACCGGGATTTAAGCTGAAACTTCGGAGCAGAAATATTTGATTAATGATAGGAAATACCTCGAGCTCTTCGGATACGTCTAATTTCATGTTGATCTATATTATTATTATAGTTATTATTATTGTTGAGTATTATATATTAATAATTATTATTATTATTTATTATTATTTATTAGTATTCTATTAGTATTACTTATATATTGATTGAGTTATTTGATTTTACTTTCATTATTATTAATATTATTTTTCAACTTTTGTTTAATTCATAACCTTAGGCGGTTTCAGCTTTCTATTCAACGAAATGTTTTTTGCAGTATCTAATTATTCATTTAATTTTCTCTAAATATTATCCTATAAAAATATTATATCAGGAGATCATACTGAAGTTTCGAATATATATAAAAAAAGATAATATTATTATTTATAATTAATATATAATATTTAAATTATAATATATATTAATTATATATATATATATAATAATGATTAATTATAATCTTATATATATATATTATATAATTATATTAATAATAATTATAATATATAAAATAATATAATTAATATCTATATATATATATATAATATATTAATATATTAATATAATAATATATATATATATATATATATAATTAATATATAATAGTATTTATATATTAATAATTAGTATATATCGTAAGAGACAGAGAGAGAATGAGAGAGAGGAGAGAGAGAGAGAGAGAGAGAGAGAGAGATGAGAGAAGAGAGAGAGAGAGCAGAGAGAGAGAGTTATACTAATTTCTATATGTTTATAATAATGATTTTAGTTGTAATTTTGAATCGTTTTAATAATATCCTTTTCTGTGTAATAAACTAAGCAATTTTTTTTTCAAATTGGGGGAGAGACAGAAAATACGAACCTTTAATTTCGAATATATAATAGAACAAGATATACATATTTACCCTATTTCTCATTAGTTCATACATTAAGATTAGATAAATCAAATATTATAATATATATCAGATGCACATTTCCGTTTACCTAATCTTAATAAAGGGAAAGGAAGAAAAAAAGATGAAGAGAGGAGAAGAATAGAAGAAGTGAGCAGAAACAAGATAAAACAAACGAAGAAGCGGAGGCGCTGCCCTGATTAAGATACACAGTCGGATGTCTTGCAATTTATCTACAGTGGCCCTTAATCAGGAACATCTATAGGTACATTATAATATAAAACACTTTTCGTAGACTACTATAGTATACATAAAATATATTAGCTAATATATATATAATAGTAGATATACATACGTAATAGGGTAATCACTTTCTGTGTAGAAAACAAAGAAAAAGTAGTATTATTTCCTTCAAATTATTGCTTATTATATATAGTAATAATTTAATACTATCATAAGTAATAATATAATAATAATAATAATAATAAAATAATAATAATGAAATCCAAGATGTAAATAAAAAAATGTATATTATATAATTATATATCTGATAGAGTTTCTTAAAGAGTAACTACACTTCAGGAGAATATTTCGTAATGAAATTATGGCCTCTGATACGTTTTATTCATTATTATTATTATTATTATTATTATTATTATGTTATTATTAAAAATTATTAATATATATAAATGAGAGCGAACTCAAGTGTTTCATATTAAATATAGAAAGAGTAATATTAAATAGCAAGAGTCTATATATGTTTAATATCAAGTTTGGGTTTTTAGCTTCTATTCACGAGATTGTTTTCTTCTAATTTTCATTTAATTTTCTTAAAAATATTCTAGAAAATATTTACAACGGTAGTCTTCAGAGTTTCGATAATATTAAATATATTATATATAATTAACAATTTTGATGGAGTTTATTCATATAAATCATTTAAATTCATTTATTTATTTTATTTTTATATATATAAAGATAAAAATGAATACAAAAACAACATCATATACATTTAAGTGTATAAACACTATATATATATATATAAAATATATAACATAATTATACTGACATATTTTCATTATGTTTATTACCCATATCTAAAAGCAAGAGGAAAGAAGAAAAAAATAGAATGCTTAACAAGAGAGAAAAAAGAATAAAAGAAGAATGAAGAAAATATAACTATATAGGAGAAAACAAAGAAGAAGCGTGAGGCGCATGCGCCTGAATTTAAAGATAAGAACGGAGTCTTGCTAAAAGGAAAGGAGAAAAGATAGGACATTATAATATATATATTATATATATATATAACACTAATATGTAATATAGTATACTCTACAGTATCTCTTGTATATTAAAGGTATCTAATATATTAGAGTATATATGTAGGCTTATTATTATATGGGTACTTATATATAACTATATTATATAGTTTATTTCTTAATATCGTTATAATTCACAAAGGATATATATACAGTATATATAATAGAATATTAACTACTTATATGAAAGTTATTAGATATATATTATATTTATCTAAGACATGTCTTTATTTTAAAGATAATAAACTTATAGTGATAAATTATAGAATCTAGATATATATAATAACTAATATATATATTATATAGTTAAAATATCGATTATATTGTATTATATTGATATATATTAATATTATTATATTGTATAAATTTTTATTTATGTAGTATATATATCTAATATTTTAATATAATATAGATATATATATATATATAATTTATTAAAAATAAGTACAATGTGTATTTATAGTAGTAATGATGTATTAAAACCTAGATACGCTCAAGCATGTAAACCCTTTTAGTAGAGCCTTAAACTGATATGTTAATATCAATATTTGATACACCAATTAAGGACATCCGTATATAACGATGTAACGAAACGTTCTTCATCATTATAACTGATCATTGTTTAAGTAGCGTAAAAAAGAAAAATTTAACAGTATATGAAATCACATAACTACATTTTTCACTGACTCTAAGTACTTAAAAACCGTTGGGGATAATAATCCCACCACTGCGAGGGCCCACCACACCCTCTCTCACCGAGGCCCTCGCTTTAACAACTTTATAGCTTTAAGTGATCGTTTTGAGCACCCATTTTCATGAAAATAACATTAACAGTAATAAATTCTCACTACCTAACAGCCGAATACATGAAGTAGAAGAAAAAGATGCTAGCGGATTACATCAAACATTAAAGTAGTTGTTGTAGTAGTAGCAGTAGGCTGCCAGTGGGAGTAGTAGTAATAGTAAGTAGTAGTGAATAAGTAGTAGTAGCAGTAGAAACTTATACGTAAAAAATATAATGAATTATTCACCCCTACTCTATTCAAAAGCGTATGCATTTTATAATTTTCCCTAAGCTTTAAAACTGACTTTAGATAAAAGGTTTTCCAAATGAAACAAACCGAATCCAGCAAAAGCTATTCATTGAATAACATCCTCTACCGTGATTATCTCATTTCATACAAACACAGTGAAGGATTGTTTGATACAAAGGTTGTGGCGTTTTAAAGGTCAAATTCAGTCTTAACAACACTGATTTGAGATAAAATTAAAGTCTTCATATATTGGATACTCTAATCTATAATATTAGCAGATTTTATTAATTGAGGAGAAGGGTCGTATAATCATATAATATAATATATATATAGTACTATCATGATGATTATTATTATATTCAGTTTGCCATTTCTTTATATTTGGCCATCCTGATGTGTCATTGTTTGGGCTTAAGTGAAATGTTTATTTCATTATATAATAATAATGGAAGCTTATTTATATATAACTATACATGATACGCTGATAATTATGAGATTGGTATTACTTAACTAATATTATATATCTACTAGATACTTTATGTATATAATATTGTTTAAATTTATTATTATTAATTACATTTAATTATATCACATTTATACATAATTATAATCGTATATTATACTATTTATCACAAGATTTAATCTATTACTTATTATATATAGCCTCTAACATAAAACCTTTTTAGGTCCTTCGAACTATATGTAAAAAATTTGACACCATTAAGGACTTCGTAATAAACGCTGACAACGTTGCATCCTTATAAATCTATGTTTAAAGATACAAAGGAGAAATGAAAGCAATACAGGAATGAAGTATCACATTTTTTAAGTAACTTTAAGTTATTTAACAACAGTAGTGGGATAATATATGCCGCAACCACATGCGAGAGGGCCCAAACATCCATTCTGCTTCGACCAGAGAATGAGCTTTACAACTTTCTAAGGCTTTGAGATGTACTATTGAAGCATTCCCATTTTCATTGAAATAACAGTACAGCAATAAATATTCCACTACCTAACCCGAAATACGGAAACTAGAAAATATAATAACATGATTGCTAGCGGAGTCTTTACAGTTCAAATGACAGTTAAGTCTAGAATTGGTTCAGCTCGTGCCTGTATCATACATTATGTATAATGAGTAGTAAGTAAGTAATAGAGTACGTAGTAGACTAGTTACGTGTTGCTAAGTAGCAGTAGAAACACTGTACTACTCATTAGAATATAATCACCCCACTCTAAGTTCAAACGATCCTCCACCATTTAGATAGTTTCACACGTAAGCTTTAACACACAACGGACTTAATAAGAAGTGTTTATGTGCGCTATTGACAGAGCAACGTCCAACTCCTAAAACATAAATATGCCTCAGTTAAAAACGTAATGACTTATTTTCAGTATTCAGTGAACACGTCTTCAAACTCGTCTGATATCATTTACTACTTATCTTCATTACCAAACCATATAAGTATTTAATTCGTATATTTAGTATATACCTTTATCATTAATGTCTGTTTATAACATTATTTATATAATTAAAAGATCAACGAGTATTTAATTTTCGCTGTGTTATAGAGTGATCGTGCCTCTTTATCTAGCTACATTCTATGAATACTCGTCCTTAGCACTGATTAGACACCTAACAAGTAATAGGTATCCATGGGTTGATCAATGATTACCCAAGGATAAGTATTTCGATTCTAATCTATATAAAATGCAAAATTATATATATTTTTTGAAATATTAATATCAACAGATTTCATCACTCGACATATTCTTATACAGGCAAGTCCTGTCCGTTTATGATGTGATTTGAAAGAATTACTAGTATATTATGTTGATAATCATACGACTGAATGAAGTGAGTCAATGAATAGATTAAAACCAGCCCTATAAACAAGTCATTAGTAGAAGCGATAGTAAGCAGCTCACTTTAGCTTTTTCCAAATGATTCTAAATACTTACAGTAGGAAAGTTAGATATAGTGGCGGATGTGTAGTGAAAAGGTGAATATGTAACCTACGATCTTCAACTGGCATTGCTATATTTAATAATAGGTTATCAATCACTGCAGAATAAAGAATATCTGTCACAGAGGCTCGTAAGAATAAAGTCATTTACTGCATTTATGGAAAAGGATAATTCTAGACAAGTTAAGTGTCACTATTAGCGTTAATTAATGCTTGATACTGGTAAATATTATGCATTTAATAAAAAATATATGTTATACAAGACGAATCATGAAACTATTTAATTATAGCTAGAGTTTTGGCTTTCTTATGGATGTGCTAAAAATATATATAGATCGTTTAGAGAACATTGGCTGCTGGAATCTATTACTATACATGATGACCAGACCTCTATAACTAGAATCTATAGTAATCGCTTAGTAGAACTTTTTTACACATATGATGGTAGTTAGGTGGATGGTTTGAGGATACTAGAAAAAAATATAATTTAATTGGGGAGACATCAATAGTTTCAATCGAATTGGTATATTATATTAAATTCGCGAAATTCTTGGAGACGTTAAATCTTAAGTTCCTCTAGGAGGTGACATTATATATATTATATATATAAGTATAATATATATATATATATTATGAAATAGTATTCGATATCATATAAATATTAATATATATAGTATATAAATAATATATAAACTAGTATATATATATAATATGATATATATTATATATATATAATATATATATTATATATAGTATATAGTATATCCAACAGATTGTTTTATTACCTAGAGTTCATATCACGATTAAGTATACTCATATACCGGCCTAACTGCTAATACTTTTTTAATAGTCAAAATTGTCAAACAAATTAAAATTTATAAAAATATTAAGATTTTATTTTAAGTTAAAGACATTGGACCTAAGAGCCTATTAATATATATAAATAGATTATATTATATATATATATATTATATTAAATTAATATATATTATTATATAATATTATATATTAATATATATAATAATTATATATATTAATTATATATAAGATATATATATATATATTATATTATATAATATTAAACTGTAATTATTTTTAATATAAGTTATGTATGATATAAATAACTTGTTTATTAATTCATAATTATATGAGTATCCACCTGTTCGAGATATTATAGATATTATATATATATATATATTAAATATATTAATAATTATAATATTATTAATAATATTATTATGTTATATTATATATAATAATTGATATATTATTATATAATAATTATATTATTATAATAATATTAATTAATATATTAATTATATATTAATTATCTGTGATAAATTAGTTCTATATTACTTCTTTAATATATTAATTATATATTTAATTAAATTTATATATGTATATATATATATATAGTATCCACAAAGAATTAAATACAGCATAAGAATGTAAATCTACTACGATGTTGAGTGTAATGGTCTACAATCTTATATCTATTTGATTACAAACGTACGACTATAATTGACCTGACAATATATATGATATTATTTTTATACCAGAAAGTACTAAATAGTCTCATCCATCTAAAGCCATCAACAGTACTCCATTTATTAATACATTGATTCTTTACTCTTTTTCGTCAGATTTTACGAGTGTAAGTAGCAGTTTTAATATCGTAATTTTTACTCCTTCCTTGCTATAATGTCTTTCGCAAACATAATTTAATATTAATTATGTTCCAAACAAAGGGTAAATGAATTCGTAGAAATTTGTATTCTTTTCATCCTTTTTTTATTCTAATACATAGATAGATCTGGATAACGAAGTGGTAATTAACAACACACCATTTGACCTTTCTTCAAATATTTGATATCAAGA
>JABUQX010004444.1:35000-40305 GCA_015478945.1 Trachelipus rathkii | reverse complement strand
TAATATATATGTATATATACCTGTTTACCAGATTGCGGGACGTGGACCCAACTCTTTTGCACCCCACCAATCTCTTTCCCCAGCCTCCACCCATTTGGAAAAAGGTTATATATAATAATACTTGAAATTAATAATTCTCAAATTATGCTTCAAAAACTAAAGCTTCTGAGCCCTTTCAAGGGAGAGTTTGCTTCTCATTTCTTCGTAAATGAGATCTGCACCGCTGAAAAGACGCTCACTAGCTACACTTGTTGAAGGGCTTGCTAAGTATTCCATGGCGACTTCTGCAAATTGTGGAAAACTCTTACAATTATCAGTTATCACGCCATCAATCCAATGGATCTTTATCCGATCCCAAGCGTTTTCGCATTCGATAATCTTCGATCAATGATAGAGTGTCTTTTGACACCTCTGAACAAGACTCTTCATCGCTGCTAGAAGCCAAAAGAACGTCCATGGATTCAGCAATGGTTTCGTTAACAGATTTTATTTGTGTCTGTTTCTGTAATCTTTTCCTTTTTATTGGCTGGTGATATTTCTGCCTTTAGCAGCATTTCATCACATAGGCATCCTAAATAAATTTTAACACTCTGTGAAACCCGTAGTTCAACAAATTTCGTTTTATATCTAGGATCCAGAAAAGTTGCTATTGCACATGCGTAATCGTTTTGCAGAATTTGAAATCTATTATCTATGTCCACTATCCAGCATGAGTGTTTCTGTCATCTTTGAACGTCCGTTACTTTTAATAGCAGTATTTAGCACAGCTTTCATCGTTGCAACTAGAGGAATCCCGTCTGACCAACAAGAATTTTCTGAGCTAATAGTCTTAGTTTCCTCTTCAAACGGTTTAAGAAGAGTAATACAATTATCAAAAATGGCATTGTCATCACCTGTCAGGCCTTTCACCTTTGTGTTGTCCGAAGGGTAAGGGCAGACAGCTTCGTTTATTTCTCCCATTCTCTCAAGCATGTATAAACAAACATAAACAAGTAATTTAATATTTCAACGAGTCTGAACATCTTGCATTAAAGAAAATTGGGGAACATTTAATCTCATAATTCATAAATGAATGCTATCCGCTATCCGCAAAAATATTCATGCGGATGCGGAGAGGAGAGAGAAAGATGCGGATATCCGCATATGCGGATGCGGATATCCGCTACACCTCTAATTATTATAGAAAAACTATAGAGTTACCGATATATCTTATATAAAATAATATTGATATTTCGATAATCGTGGAAAAATATCGCTTGGTTATTTCGATAATAGATATCTTCTAACCCCTATACTGACTTTGGTCTTAAAATTATGATTAGGAAGGCAGGATGTATTATGTTGTGTCCTTTAATTTCCCAAAGTTATTTCGGTAAATGTAAACATTTTTTAACTGCTAAATATATTTACAATATAAAAACTTTTAACATTTCCTAAAATTTTTGATCTTCCACCGACCCTTACAACGAAAAGTTTGATATATATATATATATATATATATATATAAGATATATATATATATATATATAAGAATATATATATATAATATATATATATATATAATAATATATAATATAATAGATATATATATATATATATAATTATATATTTAATAACTCCTTGAGTGATTCTTCACTTACTAGGAGTTTTTATCTCTAACCAAATTGAACTGCGGTTTATCGCCAGTATTTACATCTACATTTATATATAATAATATATATATATATATATATATATATATATATATATATATATAATATATATATATATATATATATATATATATAATATATAATATATATATATATTATATAGATATATATATTTAATATATATATTATATATATATATATATTATATATATATATATATATATAATATATATATATATATATATAATATATATATAATATATATATATATATATATATATATAATATATATATATATAATATATATATATATAGTATATATATTTGTGTTGTGTTTATCTTTCAACTTTAAAATCTGGCATCTTAAGCAACATCACGTTTTTCATCAGACATATTATATTGCCGTAAGTACCCGGTCCACGCTGCTGCCTAAGATATTTTTAAAAACATCACCTGATTGTAAATTTATCGAGCGATGGGGTTGCCACTTACTTGCCAGTTCACACAACCTTATATAAAAAAAATATTATTAATTATTTTATTATTATTATTATTATTATTATTATATTATATTATTAATATTATTATTATTATATTATTATTATTATATTATTATTATTTATTATCATTAATTATATTATATTATTATTATTATTTTATTATTATTATTATCTTCATGAACATTATTATTATTATTATTATCTTCATGAACATTATTATTAATATTATTATTATATTATTATTATTATTATTATTATTATCATAATATTATTGTTATATTATATTATTATTATATTATATTATTATTATTATTATATTTTATTTATTATTATTATATTATTATTATTATATTATTATTATTATCCTCATTAATATTATTTTATTATTATATTAATTATATTATTATTATTATGATTATTATTATTATATTATTATTATTATTGATTATATTATTATTATTATTATTATTATTATATTATTATTATTAGTTATTATATATTAATTTTTATTATTATTATTATTGTTATTATTATTATTATGTTATTATTATATTATTATTATATTATTATTATATTATTTTATTATTATTTATTGATTTATTATTATTATTATTATTATTATTATTATTATTATTATTATTATTATTATTATTATTATTATTATTTATTATTATTAATTATTTTATTATTATTATTATTATTATTATTATTATTATTATTATTATTATGATTAATTATTATTATTATTATTATTATTATTATTATTATTGTTTTTAATTATGGTTATTATTATTAGTATTATTATTATATTATTATTATTATTATTATCCTCATAAACATTATTATTATTATATTATATTATTAATTATTATTATTATATATTATTATTAGTATATTATTATTATTATATATTATTATTATTATTATTATTTTTATTATTTTTGACATTAATATTTCCTAAGAATTTAATAAATAATATTATCTAATATAATTATTATTATTATTATTATTATTATTATTATTATTATTATTATTATTATTATTATTATTATTATTATTATTATTATTATTATTATTATTATTATTCGATGATAAAAAGTTTTAAAACGTTCAAATTAGTGCATAAAAATGAGAAATATTATTTTACTATATTTTAATTAACTTGCCTAACATTGTTTTGAGAATAGTACTCACGTATGAATGGGTCATTTCATGTAAAATCAACAAACATTTTTGGGAAAATTGACGGTGGCCGTCAAAGATTTTTTTTTTTTTTTCAAACTTGTCATAATTAGAGATCTCATTGATAAAAATTGAATGATGTATACATCACCACTGTAGTCTGTAAAGTTTTAGAGATTTCTGCATCTGAATTTTAGAGAAAAATATTAAATTTTGGCCAATACCAGTAATTTTTAAAATTAAATATCTCAGCTTGTAATAAAGCCATTAAAATATTTAATATACCATTGGAAAACAAATAAGCAGATCTTAAACTGATATTCAGAGCATTTTTGGTGTCTGAGGTCAAATAAAATATTTGACCTCAAATTTGATATTTGACCTTTTGTATGTCATTTGACCTATAAATCGATTTTTTCTCTAAATTTTATCCGAATATTGACGACTTCCCCCAAGGCATCAAAAAATTTTTAATTCAGGGGAAGTGATGATCTGAGTTTTAACAGTTTCTGTATAAGGGCTGTTTTATTACTTTGGCAAAATTATTGATGAATTTTGTTATATTAATTTTTTTTTCTTTAAATTTCTGGTTATAAATTGTTATTTAAATTTAAATAGAAGTTATGGTATATTAATGCTCAAATACCTTGCACTGAAATAAAATTAAATCGAAAAAAAAAAATTAAATTTATAAAATTTTATACATTTCTATTGATAGTTGATACAGATGGAAAAATATGTTCAATCTAAACTAAGGAATATTTCATGTTTTGATCCATTTAAAAGCATAAAAATGCAATAAAAAAGGGACTCAGAGATGTTTCAAAACAATTAAACGAAAAATTTTCAACTTCTGGATTAATTTTTATTGGTAAGAAAACTTTGATACATGCCTAAATAAGCTACCTGAAAATGTACTTACTTTCTGGTTCATCCAGTGAGTCCAGCAGAATCTCCACCCATTGAAAATTCACCTGACCCTTCTAAGGAAAGTAATACTTTTGCTGATCCTGACACTGAAATAAAGATTTTGAATGAATCTATCACAACGATTGGTGTGAATCACCTATTAAACGAATATTATTATTTTTATTTTATATATATATATATATATATATTATATATATATATATATATATATATATATATATATATATATATATATATATATAATATATATATATATAATTATATATTATAATATATTCAGCCAAAGAAAAACAGACAAAATCAGAAAGTACATAAACAAAACTTAAAACCATTTCCCCATGTGTAACATATACCTGAAATGAACCGAACTTCAGCAAAATGGTCAATACCTTTGAAATTGAAACCATAACCTAGTTGAAAAATATATGTTCAATATGAGTAAAAAAAAATCTGACAAATTAGCAAATTTTAATTAAGAGTATTGCCAAAAAGCTGGAGTATTTTCAAATGTTCAACATGAATTTAGATAACAAACTAAATGGCAATACTCTTAATTAAAATTGCAATTTGTCCAGATTTTTTTACTTCATATTGAACATATTTTCAACTAAGGTTATGTTTCAATTCAAAAGTATTGACTATTTGCATGAAGTTCTCATTGCAGGATAACGTTAACACGTGGGGAAATGGTTTTAAGCTTCTGCTCAATCGCTTTCTTAATTTTGTCTGTTTTCTTTGCTGATATATATATATAATATAATATATATATATATAATATATATATATATAGATATATATATATATATATATATATATATAAATATATTTTATTTTGTAAAAGATATATGTATAATACGGACGCTTAATTAAATTAAAGAAATACTGAAGAAAATAAAACTTTTTAAATTCCTCTTATAACAAGGATGTCCAGCAAAAGTATTACTTCCTTAGCAAGGTCAGGTGAATTCAATGGTGGAGATTCTGGGGGCTTTGGGGGGGGACCCTTTCCCCCCCCCCCCCCCAAACTTGGGGAATTTTTTT
>JABUQX010004444.1:0-22500 GCA_015478945.1 Trachelipus rathkii | reverse complement strand
ATTTGTATTAAAGGAAGGATTGCAAGAAGTTCAAGAAGAAAAGGATACAACTGAACATATTGTAAGTGATGAAACTACAGCTAGCCCCATTACTACCTTTTAAAGTCATTCTTCAGAAAGCTCAGAAAAAAAAGTTTCTAGATATTAAAAAAGCTTAGTCGAAAGCGTCGACGGGTTCAAGGAAAAGGTCAGGGTTCTTCCTCACGCTTGTACACAATATTCCATAACTTTAAACAAAATTTCTTTGCTTCACTGAAAAAAGTTGAAAAAATTATATAACTTCGAAGCTTAAATTAGAAGGGGCCATCGAAAAGTATCCAGGCATTGTACAAGAAGCTGCAATTGCTGTTAATGCTCTACCTACAACGCAAGTTAGCGTTGAACGGCTTTTTCTGCTCTTAGCATTATAAAATCAGGCCTAAGAGGAAAAATAAAGGAGAACCTGGCAGATGCTATTTTTTTATACTTATCCGATCAACATCAAATTTTCCGGGCTTGTATAATGGGCGAGACTCAAAAAAGAAACTCAAAAATTTCCCAAAAATTTTTTGAAAATTTGTCTGTTCCAAGAACAAACTAAAATTAATGCATATACAGTAAAGAAATTATCTAAGTAAAATGTGTCTCCTTCCCCACTCACTACATATACCCTGAAAAATTCATCCTCGAACAGGAAAAAAATTATCGCACTTTTCATTTCAAAATCCAAAAAAAGTAAGGTTTGAAATTCGACCATTGATCCATAAATTCAAAATCTGAAAATATTCTATGTGACTTTGTAGGTATCGGAATCCATCTATGCATATCATTTCAAGAAGTCATTTGAGGAATAGTGTAGGAGGATTTTTGAAAAATATTAAAAACATGGGTTTTGAAAAATTGAAAATTTTGAAAGAATGACTACAGACACCGAAAAACGCTTTAAAGCGTTAATCCGTTAATTAACTCGTTAATTTTTCGTCGTAACTTTTAACAACGCTGTTAATTTCGAAAAAGAGGTAAATTCGCCATTTGTTGAGATGGTGGGAATTACCGTTAACGAGTTAAAATTTCTCCTACATCCGTTAATCGTTACCTTAATTTACGAGGTTATAAAATATTTTCTTATCAGATTTTAAATTGTATTAGATTCGATTTCGATAACAGATAAACTTTTTTTTCTCCAAAATCTCCTAAACGTCCTCCTCAATGTCATGGCTCAAAATGTTAATTCTTACACGGTTTTCATCCTGCCGGTAATTGCCGCCGCACATGTTTTTTTGCGCGCCTGTATTTCATTTCATTGGTTCACTGAAGAAAAAAAAGATAGTGATTGTTGCCCGATCAATGAGTCATTAACTTCTTTCGTTCGTTACTTGAACTTGCTTCTTTTGTAAATAGAGAAAAATGTCAGAAGTAGGCCTAATAAGCGTTGTAATTTATAAAAAATATACATATATGTATTTAAACTGTAAGTTGGTATATCCTATTATTTTTACAACAATATACTATTAAGTATTAATTAAGGTATTTACGCTTTGGAAGTATTCTTTGGCAAGCTGCAAAAGTTTCTGCTAGGTCAAAGCCTAAAATATTTATTTTCATTAAAACCCTTCTTAACTCTCATTTCTTAGACCATCTGGAATCTCATTCTCTTCTTTCCGATCGCCAGTATGGCTTTCGGCGTTCGAGGTCTGCTGGCGATATACTTTCCTATTTAACCGATTTATGTTTTCCGCTCTTAGGAAGCTACGGGGAGACTTGCGTGGTGGCGCTTGACATATCCAAAGCATTTGAAAGGGTATGGCACGCGTCACTGTTCTCCAAGCTCCCCTCCTTTGGGTTTCCTCCTTCTCTTTGCTTACTTATGTCTAGCTTTCTTTCCAGTCGCTCAATATCGGCTGTGGTTGATGGAGCGTATTTCTTCTTCTTCTTTCCTGTCAATAGTGGTGAGTTCCTCAGGGTTCTGTCTTATTCTTGCTTGTTCCTACTTTTCATCAATGATCTTCTTATCTGCACATCTAACTCTATCCACTCATGCCGATGACTGACCCTTCATTCTTTCAACCTATTTCAATTCTGCTCCCTTTACTTTCTAGAATTGTTCCGTCTTAATTGATTCTATTCTCTGCCAGATCTGATAGAATTTCCGATTGGGGTCGTCTTAACCTTTGTGAAATTCAATTTTTAAAAACCCAATTTCTACATATCTCCCTCTCTAAAACACCTTCTAATTCTCTTTCCTATCTCTTTCGACGGTTCTCTCGTCTCCTTCTGTTGACAATATAAACATTATCCTTCTTGGCCTTAACATAAACAAAAATGTCTTGAAACCTCACATCACAACGTTAGAGCGGCCTCAAAGAAACTGGGGTTCTGTTTAGCTGTGAGACTTTTTTTCCTTTTCTTATCCAGCTATACAAGGGACTCATCCACACCCTTGTATGGATTACTGTTCCCATATTTGGGGTGGTTCCGCCTGGCTTTTGGATATGGTCGAGTCAAAAGCCAAAAGGCTTATAAAACTGTTCTGTACTTTCCAGTTCACTTGACCCCATCTTTGAGGCAGCGATCTTGGTACTTTTTATCTCTTTCTATGGGTACCGCAGCGGCAGTAATTGAGGGAATCAATACCACCGCGTAACACCCTTTACGACTCCGTCGTAGCACAAGGGGTGCTGTGTCTGCGCACGAGTTGTGTAGATATCTGAAACTCCAGGCTAGTTCCGCTGTGCGGATGCTTCCTTCTTCCTTTGCCACCCCTGTTCTTGTGGAATTCTTCTTCCATCTTCTGTGTTCCTGCCGAATTTAATCTCCTCACTTTAAAGCCTGCGTCTGTGCTCATCTGCGCAATTTGCGCCATAGCGGATGAAATTATGCGTAACACCCTCCCTGAATAGGACTCGCCCGTGAAAGTGGTTGTGACAACTGTAAAAATAAAATAAAAAATAATTTTAATATCTGCAATCATAATAAAAGAATATTAACAATTATTATTACTATTCCTACATATTTTGAAGACGGTTGACGTTAACGATTAACGTTAACTTCCGTTACATTCTTTACCGATAAACGCTTTAATGATTAACGCCGTTAATATTTTTTGTTAACGATTAAGGATTAACGACGTTAACTTTCTCATTAATGCCCACATATTTATACATATAAAAATATATATATATAAATAGAAATATATATATAGATATAGATATATATATATATATATATATATATTATATTTATATATGTATATATATAGTATATATATATATATATATATATATATATATATATATATATATACCATATATATATATATATATATATATATATATATATATATATATATATATATATATATATATATATATATATATATATATATATATATATATATATATATATATATATATATATATATATATATATATATATAGAGATTTATTCATAAGGTTTACTTTCTTTTTTAATAAATGTAGTATGACTCAACGAAACTTTCGCCCTTCAGAATTTTAAGCTAAGTTTTAGTTTGATTTTTATATTCTTTTTAAACATTATTTAATATATTATATGGGATTTTAGTTTTTGTGTTTCTTTTAATTAACATTGTTAACATTTTTAGGTTTTAACTAAATATCCCAAGTTTACCATCACCTTGTGATATGCCTCTTTTTTTAATTTTTTTCTCTAACATTAGTTTTAGTTATCCTGTTAGTATACCGATCGTTTGTGTGTGTGTGTGTGTGTGTGTGTGTGTGTGTGTGTGTGTGTGTTTGTGTGTGTGTGTGTGTGTGTGTGTGTGTGTGTGTGTGTGTGTGTGTGTGTGGATGTGTGACACATATACATTTTTAAACTATTAGAGTTTGTGTGCGTTTGTTTGTGCGAGCGGCTGATCAAATGACAGGTCGAAGTAGATGTTGGGGTGGGCGCAGCTGGGGTTTCATCGACTTTGCTAACGTTCGTGGCCTGAAAGCTAACCATGAATCTGTGAATATCACCTCTCTGGTCCCCAACCTAACATTTTATTATTGTCTGAGACCCAGCTGGCCAGGGGTTCTTTGAAAATAAATTTAATATTTCTAACTATAACTTTTCTATTATTTCTGCCATAATGATGGAGTTTGTGACTTCACCCAAATTAAGTCTTGTGTAATATGTTTCGATAATAATCTTGAATCTCCTAACCTCGATGTTCTGTGGCTAAAAATCTTCCTCCCTACTACCATCATTATCTTGTGTTTGCTACTGCTCCTCTAATGGAACAGATTAGTCGTTTTTTTTTTTTTTTTACTATTCAAGAGACTGTTACTTTTCCCATCCAAATGCTGGGAGATCCTTTTTATTTAGGGGATTTTAACGTACACCACACTGAATGGTTGGGCTCCTCTCACACTGATGGTGGCGGTGAGGCCAAAGCATTCAGTATTATCAACGATCTGGAACAGTTAATTAAGGAATCATTCCAGATCGTCCTTAACCACTCCTTGAATACGCTTGGCGTTTCACCACTATTCCCTTCTCGTTTTAAATGCCACCATTTCTCCTCCTATTGGCAGGTAACTCTGACCTGTATAATCTTGTAGCTCTAATATAATACCTTTCTCCAGCAGCTCACCTGGCGCTCCCAAACGTACTTCTGGCACTTTAATCGGGCTAATTTTAGAATTGCGTTGTTTTTTTTGGCAAACTACTCTGAATGAATCCTAGCTTCGACTCGGTGGATGCCTCTTTTCACTCGCCAGAAAAGGTAGCCGTAATCACCGATGGGATGAGCAGGTTCATTCCTATTCTCAACTAAATCTTTTTCTCCCCCAAATCCATGGTTCGATGGAGCCTTGTTCTCGCGCCATTCAGGAGAGACATTGCGTATCGGCATGGAAAAACTCTCGTTTTGTCATTTACTTCAATTTTCATTCTGCTCGGAATTGTTGCAGGGATACTCTCAGGCTAAGCGCGCCTTCACTAAAAGAAAGTGCGACAACCTGCTTGGTTCTCCCACTGATAAATCTTTCCCTTGCCAAAATCATCTCTAACAACTTTTGTAAATCTCCCTTTCCTCCCCCTTATTCGCTCCAATGGTTCTGTTGCTAATTCTCCTTCTGAACAGGCCAATCTCTCGGTCTCCTTTTTACATCTAATTCTACCCTGGGGACGATTCTGGCATCCCTCCTCCTATTCCTTCTCCTTTCTCCTCCTTCTTCTCTCAGGTTTCCCATGTCTTTACCTGCAATTACTGATCGCGTGCATGGGATCCTGAGATCTATGAACGTCAGGGAGGCTAGTGGCCTGATGCATTCCTCCCCGTGCTTTGAGGAAGGTGCTTCTGATGCCGCCTGTCCTCGTCTCCTACTTAAGTGTCTTGCACACAAATACTTTCCTCAGTGCCAGCGCACACATGTTCAGCCGATCCCGAAAAAGGTAGCCGTTCTGATCCTTCGCTATCGCCCTATAGCTCTCATAAACAATTTGTATTCTATCTTAAAATCTGAAACTCTTCTCTCATCTCTTCATTTCCTGGATCATCTGGAGTCTCATTCCCTTTCCTTTCCCAGACTCATCAGTATGAAGCCTTCGTCCCACGAGGCTTCCAACTAGTGATATACTTTGCTATCTAAACTGATTTATGGTCTTCTGCCCTTAGGGACCATAGAGTTTTGCGTAAAGGGGCTTGGAGAAACTAAAGCTTTCTGACCGGGTTTGGCAATGTCACTGCTCTCTACCCCTTCCTTGGGTTTCCTCCTTCTCTTTGCTTACTTGTCTAGTTTTCTTTCCGATCGCTCTATATCAGCAATCGTTGATGGAGCGACCCCTTCCTCCTTTCCTGTTAACCAGGTGTTCCCGCAAGGCTCCGTTCTATCTCCAACTTTATTCCTACTTTTCATCAACGATCACCTCTACTTCCAAATCTGTTCACTCTTATGCCGATGACTAACCCCTCCACTCTTCTACCCACTTCAAATCTGCTCCCTCTTTTTCTAGAGTTGCCTCTCATCTTCAGCTTTCCGATTCTATCCTTGTCGATCTGGATGGGATTCCCGGTGGGTCACTGCAACCTTGTAAAATTCAACTTTAAAAACTCAACTTCTTACATCTCCCTCTCACACCTCCCACTTTCCTATTTCCTTGGACGGCTCTAACGTCTCTCCCAGAATAACATAAACATTCTTGGTCTTAAAATAAACAATAAATTGTCTTTGAAACCTCATATTTCAATGGTTGCCAAGGTGGGGCGGCCCCAAAGAAACTGGGAGTTCTTGTTCAGGTTGCGGGAATTTTCTTCCTCTGCACAGTTACTAAAGTTATATAAGGGTCTTATTTGTGCCCTTCTATGGAGTACTGTTCTCACATTGGGGGTCCACCCTCCATTTGGATAGGGTTGAGTCTAAAGCTGAGAGACTAATAAACTGTCCCCTACTTTTCAAACTCTCTTGGCCCCCTATCTTCTGTGACGACACAAGCACTATCTCCTTTCTCTTCTCTATAGGTACTGCAACACTTGTAGATGCTCAGGGGAGTTGGCTGCCTGTGGCTCAACCTCCACTGGTGTCGCCATCTCTGCACAAGGTTAAGGTGCCATGCTCGGCATGAATTCTTTGGTGTGAGTATTGAGAACCCCAGACTTGTTCATGGTTGTGGTGCCTCTTTCTTTTCAGCTACTTCTGTTCTAGAAACTCCCTTTGGGCCTTCTTCTGTTTTTCCAACTGTATTTAATCTTCCTCTATTTAAGCCCGTCTGTGCTCACCTGAGAGATTTGCCATAGGCTGGGGATTGGGTGTTTTCCTTGTTTTATTTTCCGCCCCCCTCCTTGAAAAGTGAAAAGGGCTCGTCCCGTGAGTGGTGGTTAACTGTAATATATATATATATGGTACATGTGAGCTGGATGACCCGCAAACTTGAGTAGTTTTTTTTATGTTGAAAAAGTTAAAAATGCAGTATAATTGACCAGAAATTGCTTTCGCTGTGAAGCTCAGATTCTTTCCTTTTTTTAAGATTTTATTAAAAATTGTATGAACTTATTTCGAATTGTGTTTAGTTATTAATTATTTTCTTAGGTACGAATTTTCGTTCAAATAAAATAAAATGATAATTACGTTTTATTATTAAAATCAAATGATAAATACGTTTTACAAATAACTTAAAAAGCCAAAATATCAGAAAAGAGCCAGGAGAATTATCTCGAAAAGTATGACACTTACAACTAAATACATATTTGAATCATGTATAAATTCATATCTGCATAAAAAAAAAAAAACTCGAAAGTATGACACCTACAAAAATAAATTACATATTTGGAATCAGCGTATAAAGCTTATTATATGCAAAGTCGTTTTATGATTTAAAACTAACGAATACCCAAGGGTAGCCGCATTGAGAGTCGGGGTCTCACTTAGGACGAGACGGGGACTTCTGTCCCCTCCGTTCCCATCGGCTATTCGGTTTTCCTAATGCAAAGCCATAGTCGGAGTCGAGCGCCGAGCTCGAGTCGGTGAGCGCTTCTGAACCAATTCCACAACCTAGGCCTCAGAAGGCTTCCTCAAGAAGACCATAGAGCTGTAAGGCAGGAAGGGTACATTTTTCGATATTCATTTATTACCTACAGTATATATATATATATATATATATATATATATAGATATATATATATAGTATAATAAGACAGAAATTTAAAGTATAGGTGTATATAGAGCATTATATATATATATATATTAACTATATATTAAGAAAATCCATTTATTAAATATGTAATTTTACTAATTTAGCTATCTGTGATCTGTATTATGTATTAAGTATTTCTCAGTAGTTAATAATTCTATTGTTACCTGTAACAAGAATCATTTTTCAACTATACCTCCCTGCATAGTTTAATTTATCACTTTTACTTATTTAACTATTTCTCTTCCATTTTGATAGTCTTCCGACCCATCCCAAAGATCCGAATTTACTCTTAAAAATTCAAAATTAATTTTAAATCTCACTTGAGTTTTAAGGGTTCAGAAGACAATAGATTCTGGGAAAGATCTTGGATTATAAGTTCTGTAAGGTCTTTTGATTTTATTTGCAATTTTTTTGCAGTATCTTCATCATTTGTTTCATCGCCAACGCCTAATAGAATTTCTACCATTTTATTTTTTTGCAGATTACCTACTCTTTCATCAAATATAGAAAATACAGCAGTATATATTCTGTTAGCAGTGGCGGCGATTATGGGGGCATGGGGGGGGAGGTTTCTCGCACTTTTTCAATTAATTTGTTTAATATACGAACAGCAATATCAAAGAGAAGAAAATATTGAATTTTGCTATCCTTTACTTTGTGATATTCCATTTTAACAAATAAAACAAGGGTTTTCTTTGATAAATATAAATGCGTTTAATCGAGTAGAAATACAAATTGTTGATTTACTGATAATTTTCAAAGACAGATTTAAGCTATTAAGAAAATTACGGCTTTTTAAAATAAATAGTTGCAAACTGGTAACAAATATAACTTAATGAATACTATATACTGTAGTTAATATATGTAATAATTAGTACGTATAATAGCATTAATTCATGGAAATTGTCACAGTACCTCCCCTCTCCTCCCTGGTTAATAGCTCTGTCATTCAGCAAGCATGCTCGACTCCGCCTACGACAGTACATTTCCATGGTAATTGTTTCGACCGACCAATTAGCTCTGCCGTTTACTGGTCGCCTCGAACAGTCTCGAAATTAAACTTCTAGAAGCCAAGATTATTTAAGATTAAGGAACACGCACCACAATTTATTAATGATTTTTTTTCTTGTGGCATTGCGCACTCTGTGTTCCTATAAAGTTATAAGAGCTTTTGGTTATTAGTGTACTTGTGAATGTGATACTGTTTCCGTCTGGTTAACTTGTTAGTGTAAAAGTGTGAAAAATAAAGAGGGTGCAAAAGGAACGTTACTGCATATTTTAGTAAAAAACAGAAAGAAGAAAGCATTGCAACTGAGAACTCTGTCGCTACATGGGTAGCTAGTCCTGTACCTCGTACTTCCTTTGTTAATGACGATCCTGGACCTGACTCTTCATCTAATTCCTTATCAGGTTATCAGACCTTATGTACAAAATTTAAATTTAAACCCGTCTCAGTCTAACCAGCACAGACGAGATCCACTTTGTGGCAAAGATGCTGCCTTGGAATATTTTAAAGACTGACCATTCCAACCTTCCTTGACACAATTCCCAGAGACCAAAGGAAGAAAGATTTAGGAACTGCATGGTATTCACAATTTAAGTGGCTTGAATATAGTGTCTCTTTTGACAAAACCATCTGTTTTAAATGTCGATTATTTGGCAGTGTTGGTGGTTATGAGTTAGCATTTATTACTAACGGGTTTAAGAACTGGAAAAAAGCAACACAGCGTTTTCAAGAACACGAACGTACTTCTTCTCATCTGAGCTCTTTGCAACGCTAGCAAGAAGGTTTGGCAAAAGCTCCAATAAAAAGCTGTAGAGCAGAGAACATTTCTTCCCACTCAAAGAAGAAGTAAAAAAAACCGTGAGTACCTTAAAATTCTGTTTGAGATATTACTTTTTATTGGTAGACAAGGCTTAACATTAAGAAGTCATATGGAAAGAAGAATCCTCGAATATCCGGGATAACTATATACAGTCGTTGAAATTGCGGTCATCAGATAATATACTTTTGAAGAAGATGTTTTTAGAGTGAGAAAGTTCTTTAATTATGTTCATCACGATGTACAAAATGAGATGTTGGAAATTTTAGCCAGTCGATTAAAAAACAACATAATTGAAAGTGTCAAGAAAAGCAAAGTACTTCTCTGTAATCGTGGATGAAGCTACAGATGTCGCAAATCATGAACAATTAGCTATCGTATTGAGGCATATAGCTGATGATTTAAAAATCGAAGAAAGATTTATTGGTTTTTATAAGACAAACCTTGCAGATAGAGAATCATTGTATCGCCTCCTCCTGTCTGTGCTAAATGAAGTAGGTTTAGAGACCTCTAATATAGCAGCCCAATGCTATGACGACGCAGCAAATATGTCAGGTATATATAAAGGCGTAACAGCAAGTTTTAAAAGAAAATAATCTGAACGCAATGTATATCCACTGTTACATTTTTACTCTTTTTAAATCTTGCTCTTGTGATTTATTTGAAACGGTATTTCTATGAAGCCCTCAATACAAAGCTAGTGTAGTCTGTTAGTTTTATTGTTTCAATAGCTGCGCTTCGCACCGTCATAAAATATTTATAAAGATAAAGGAAGGGACTATCAGTGGAAAGTAATAAAACAGAATCTAGAACAAACTTTCTCTACAATTAGATGAGGCTAGATTTAGCAGTGAGAAAGCTCTATAAATGTAACGCCATAATGTAATATTGTAATTTGAAGATATTGAAGGGGAATAACCCATGGGTTGGTGGCTCATGGGTTGATCTTGGGTGTAAAAAATTGAATTTGTGTTTGGGGCTGAATATGATGAAACATGATTTGAGACAAACATCATCTTTCAAAATACATTCAGAATCACAACATACTTCACCCGATTTGAAGTTTGATGTTGCCATGAATTGCCAACAATTGCAGATCTTCGTAGAAAATAAATTTGACTTGGATTTGGTCTGAGAAGAGAATATATTTGCTATGGAAAGTCATGGATTTTGAAGCTGATCAGTTACCGTGGCGCAACCACAAAAATGCGTGAGATGTTCATCCAGCTGTTTCTTCACCTCGTGACCTTTGCTTATAAACGGCATACTATCCATTTCTTGACAATATTGTCGAAAACATAAAGTCGCGCTTCGATAATAACTAGCTGACACTGCTATGTCACGTGGAAACTGCACTAACAGCTACATTTTAAACGTGACTCTATCACCAATAAAGAGTTCAAAGAAGCTTGTTCTGTTATAGGGGAAATATATGAGATCGGATGTGACAGCTTATCTGCATAAATTGAAATGTTTTCTAGGAAAGAAATAGTTAAAGCTGATCGCACATTAGTTTCCAGATTGGCGTTGGAGTTTAAAGCAAAACAATCTCACATCAAGTTGTATACCCAAATATTTTGAAGCTTTTGAAATTATATTTAACAGTTCCTGTGTCTACAGCGTCAGCAGAAAGATCTTTCAGGGTTCTCAAAAAGGTAAAAAACTATATAAGAAACTCATCAAAACAGGAACGTTTAACACATCTCTCATTGCTATCCAATAGCCATATCCAATGAAGACACACAAATAAACTTAGATGAGTGTCCAGAAATGTACTCTAGAAGAAAACAAAGATGTATCATTATTTTAAGTTTCATAAACTAGTAAGTCTCATTACTTTTAATACTCTTTGAGTTACTATTTTATTTTAAAGTTTCAATAAAATTGAATTTATAATCTTATGCCAAACTTAAACATTTGCATTTTTCATGCTCATGTATTTAACAATGCATCAGGGCATTAAGTATTTTGTAGCAAAGTGTTTTATCTAATTATTTGCCTTTTTAATTGGCACATTTAGTAAAAACACTTCCTCCCTCACCTCTCATGTATAACGGTAAATTCTTGCCCCTCCCCAATTTTGAAACCCAATCGCCGCCACCGTCTGTTATATATAGGCTGGCCAGACGTCCAGTATTTTGCGGGACTGTCCTGCATTTCACTATTTTTAGATCTTCTGTCCCTCAAAAATCTTTACCCAATGCGGGACAGTTTTAAAGTCCAAGTACAATTCTGGTTCAAATTACGTACGTAAATATTGATTAATTAGACTTATAAAGAGTTATTTCTTATTTACTACTATATTTGATTAAGTTAGTTTTTGTTATAATATATATAACATATGCTTGCCTATAGGCTATACAGGCTATACTGTATAATTTATAAAGTATAGCCTAGGCATGAAGATGATTGTCCCGCATTAGGTTGAAAAAAATCTGGCCAGCCTAGTTATATACCATAAATGAATCAAAAATTTATTAATGTCTGCGTCGGTTATTTCTAAATAGCTTACCTTAAAGGTAACCAATTTTCTTTGAAAAAAAAAACATACGTCGTTTACCGGAGCACCTATCGCGTTGTTCGCACAAAACCATGCTTCTGGCGCTTGCGTAACGCCTCACAATGAAGCAGCAATTTTTTTTTTTTCAAAACGACTTCCTCCTGAACACTAAATAAAATTGTCTTCTAAATGAAAAGATTTGTATACACTATATATACCATTAGCCATCCAGCGAGCCAAATGATAAGGTCCAGGTTGATGGAAATTTATTCTTTTTGATGGAACTCCACCTAAGAATATCAAAATTAAATTTAAAAACTCTCTTTAATAGTCAAGAGATAATTAAATCTTCTTGAATTTTGGTTGTCGGAAAAGCTAAAATTTCTTTAGCAGAGCCTTTAAGAACTTGGAAAACCTTTGCATCTGTTGAATAGTCATGAATTTGTGCCTAGAAAATAAAGAAAAAAAATATCCAAAAAATGAAAAAAATCAAAAAATATAAAATTTATTTTTATTTATATATAAAAAAATTTTTTTTTTTAAAATTCCAAAACCTGAATAAAGTAGAGAATCTCCAAATATAAATTTAAACATTTCTAACTTCAAATTAAATTTATATTTTAACATTTATTCTTAGTATCCTAAGTTCCTAACTAGTATTATTACATCGTATAGGACACTTTCATGACTTTGCATAAATAACTAATTTAAAAAGTAATAAGATTTTATGTATATTTCATAAATTGTTCTCTTTCAAGTATCAAACTTCCCTCCGCAATCTAACAAAATTTATCTAATAAAGTCTAATAAAATCTGATAAAATTTGTTAGGCTGTGCTCCCTCGGCCCTCCTTAATTCCTCCGAGTTATATAGACAAAAAAAGCAACATCATCTTGCATGTAAGCTTAAGGCGCACATATGAATAATTCGTACATTTCAGTTAAAATTATAAAGACAAGAGTGGCATAAAAAACAGCTTAAAATGTATAAAACAAATAATAAAATTAGAAGATTCGATACTGAGGAAATATATTGACATATCGATATATCGACGGTAAAAATATTAGCTGCGTTTCCAGAAGCCCGAGTGCAGCCCGTGTGCAAAATCGCTCTGGAAACGCTTCTGAACGAAAAAAATTTACAAAACCAATCAGAGAACAGTGGAAATTTGAGTACCTGGAAACGGCCGAGCGCGCCCGTTGGATCAGTTGACAATTGTAAACAATACTCTTATACTTATATGTGTCTATTTTATGAAATGATATGATATATTTAGTATCTTTAATATAAAAGTTAACTAAAATATTAAAAAACTTTTGGCAAGCTATTTCCGCCACATGCTTTGTAAAGAAATTTGTTTGTAAACAAAGTATCCTTCCGCAGCCCGCCTATTTGTTAATTCCCGAAATCGAGGTGATTTACCAACAGGCGCCTGATCAGACGTTTACTGCGACGTAGAAGTGCGCAAACGGGCTCTGGAACGATGCATGTGCGCCTATGTGCCCGCCCGGGCTGCTGTCGGGCTTCTGGAAACGCAGCTATCATTTAAAATTTTTCAATAGTATCTAAAATAAATATCAATATAATATATATATATATATATATATATTTATATATATATATATATATATATATATATATATATATATATATATATATATATATATATATATATATATTTTATTTATATTTATTTGCACATATCACCATTTCCTGCATGTCTGCAAGGTGGTGATGGTGGTAATAATTTTACAATTATCACCGCCATTCACGAAAAGAGCAATATGGTAGAAGGGGGTTTTCAGCCCCTTGCCACCAGAGGAAGAGAATTCTAAAAATTTTCTTCAAATGACTCGACTGCTTCGAGAGAAAAGCAGCTTCACCTGTATCATTATAATTAATTAATATTTTAAATTTCTTCTTTTTAATTATATTTTGTTTTTAATATTCAAAATTACCAAAAGAAATGATGTTAAAATTTTTGTAGCTCCTCCATCCCAGATTCCAAATAAAATTAATTTAAATGTATAAAATTTTGGATTGTTAAAAATTCCGAATCTTAAAATTATTTTTTCCATGTAAGTAGATAGAGTTACTTCTAATCAAAAAACATTCCCTCTCCTGAAAAGATGGTCAGATCACTTCTTAAGCAGACTCTCCAGACTTCGTTCTTCCCTCCAATAAATCACTTCAGACTTTCCCTCTTCTTTAACCCTTTGAGTCGTGCCTTCTCTGTCTACGCATCCCCCTGGTTCCACCAAGCCTAACACTCGACGATTTGTCATAGAATTATATATATATAGCAGTCTATATAGTTATATATATATATATATATATATATATATATATATATATATATATATATATATATATATATATATATATATATATATATATATATATATATAGAGAGAGAGAGAATATATATATATATATATAGTATAAAGGTTGTTGTTATACTCTTTCGATATTCATAACTTCATGCAATTGATACTTTCATAAGTTCATACACACAAAGATAATAATACACTATGGTTCATACATTATCTGTGGTTCAGACTCATAATATCACAGATACACTATGCAAGTATGATATTTTCTAGGGATGCCGATATATAAAAAAGTATCGATATATTGATAATCAAAATTTTTAAAAAATATCAAATTGCCCTCGATACTATCGGTAAAAAAATATCGCTATATCGGCTTAAAAAATATCGTTTATATATATATATATATATATATATATATATATATATATATATACCTGTATATAAACCTATATATATATAAAGGTGGTATATATATATATATATATATATATATATATATATATATATATATATGGTATATATATATATATATATGTATATAATCTAATACACATATTACCCTGTATTAAAAACCTTACTATGTTGCTATTAACTATTTTAAATTGAACTTGGGGTTCTTTTAAATGTTTACAAGATTCTTGTAGAATATTTTATGTTTTGGGAGACTTTTTGCTTTAGCGATATATTTTTGGTTAGTTAGGCAATACCCAAGGGCGTGGGTTTAAAAAAATAATTGAAGCAAGGGTCGCTCAGGGCAGATTGCTGTTAAGAACTAGGTTTTTAAAATGTAGCCGTGAGCTATTACAGTGAATTTATTTATAAAGTTGGCTCCTATATTTACATAAAATTATGAAGAGTCTACAAACCGTAAAGTATATCTCTTATCGTTAAACTTAAATAATATTTTTAGTCTTGGGTTCTGAACTGTCTCCTTTTTATTAAAAGAGTAAACAGTGCCCAACATAAATTAGGTCAGGTGTTCCTTTTCTTTTTGTTCAATTTTAACCTTATACTCAACTTCTCTATCTCACTAAACCTGATTTTAGTTTGGGACAAGCTCTTTGTCCGGAAGATTTGTTTAGGCCTTAAGCTAAGAATTATTGCAACTACGTATACATTTACTATAATTAGCCTTCAATTCAAAGGCTTACTTCAAGTAATAAATTACTTTGAAATCTCACAACTGTCTTTAAATTTTATATTATAAATATTAGGTGAGTAATTATTTGATTCTTTAACATTTTTAGATATTAAGATAGACTAGTCCTCATTTTAGGAATGAGCAGTTCACTAACTGTTCTAATTTTTAATTAGAAATATTCTGCCAAGAATAATTTCTTATAACTTTCAAAGTAATTTATTAGAGGACGTCTATTTTAATTATTCCTATTAGCTTATGCTATTTGAATCTTATTACTCACCATATAGTTTATTACTTATTACTTGGAGTATGTAGCCTAAATTTGAAGTTGGCTTGTAACGTAGTTATTTGTTGAAGATTATAATCACATTGTTTTAAATTTGTTTATTGTTTTGCAATATGGAAATTATGTTGCACCTATAGTGCAAGCGAAGAATCTGTTCCTTCTGTTGAAATTAATTTTGTAAATACTCTTTTGTTAAAAGCCTATCTATTGCAAAGTGTTCCCTAAAAACAAATTAGAAATTTGTGTTATTACTTAAATTAGGTGCTTATACATATGTTAAATGATCTTTGATTAAAATTGAAATTCTGGTGTCTAATTAAAGACTGATAGTCTGATAGCCTACCTATTTCTTACAAATTATGCTTTGCTTGAGCTCTCACTGTTTGCCGAATAGGCTATTATTGACCTTGGTATAGGTTTACTCTTAGTGCTAGGGCATATACAAGGCCTGCATGTGTTTTGTGATAATCCTGTGTCTTCTTATAAGTTTATTTATGTATGCTTGTAATAGCTTTGCATTATTGAGTTTATTAATGAAAAAAAAAATTACCCTATTTAAAAATAATTAAAAAAAAAAAAAAATTAATTACCCCATTTAAAATTTAAAAAAAAAAAACTTTGATACTAAAATTAAGTAGCTATACAATACCTTTCAAGTGTTTACCCAGCTTGTTACCATATTTTGAGGGATTAAATTTAAATTTATACTTATATTTATTATTAGAATTACTCTATTCTGGCTTATAAAAATTAACCCTAATACCAAGATAAAATGTAAGCCTATTGAACTTGCGATTATGAGCCTTTACATGAATTTAAAGTGCCACTATATTTTAGGACCTTTATTCATATTTACAGTAGTCATTTTGATTTTACCTTATATAGGCTTTCTATTCCCTTTCGGATATGGTGGGGGCAACTTGGATATAAAAAAAAAAGAAAATTAATAATATTAATTGCACGTATTGCTACTTTCGCAGACACATTGCTTTGTGCATAGAAGGGCACAAATAATTTGTAAATATTGCTTTAGATTTAAATTAGTTGTAGTATTTAGATTAACAATTTTAGGTTTATTTTGCTCAATGTTGCAAATAACGTTTTGCTTAGGATTCTATTCTCGAATAGTATCTTCTCTTTGTATTTAAGCCTAATAATTTATTTATGCTGTAAATTTATAAGAATCGGTGATGGCACACTTCTGCTCTACTATTACCTAACATGTGTATATTTTGACCTATTGGTTTTAAACTTTTACATAACCTTTTACACTTATTTGGCATATTTTGGAATAAAAATTTGTTTGTGAATTTAACTTACGTACATTACATGTGTTTTTTAAACATCGACAACAATTGGCCATTGGCTTTTAAACGTCTACATTAACCTTTTGCATATGTGTAGTCCCTTTATATTATTTAGCCTATGGGCTATTAAAAATAAAAACTTATTTGACATTGCATATGTTTGTTTATTTTGCATTTGGCCATCATCGGCTTCCTTTGAAAAAAAAAATACTTTTGACCCATGTGGTCTTTTTTGATAGTTAATAATAATAAAAAAAAAAGATTTTGCTTTGAATCTCATTTAATTCTGGTTTAAACTGGTTGCATATTGCACAACAGTGCTACCTTATACTCCTATTCCTTTTTTGTCTCTGATTTTACAACAGTGCTTATTATATCACAAACATTGTTCAAAGCTAAAATCTTACTTTAAAATTTTTATTTGACTTTACATTTAGCCATCGGCTTCTTAAAAAAAAAATACTTTGACCCATGTGGTCTATTTTTTGATTGTTAAAAAAAAAAAAAGATTTTGCATTGAATTTCATTTAATTCTGGATTGAACTGGTTGCACAACAGCAGTGCTAGATTATACTCCTATTACCCTTTTTTATGTCTCTGGGTTTACAATAGTGCTTATTATATCACAAACATTGTTCAAAGCTAAAATCTTACTTTAAAGTTTTTAATTGCACAATTTATTTGTTTTTACACACTTGTCCTTATGGACTGCTTGAATAAATTTGAGTAATTCATTTTGCCTTTCCATGCTTATTACCAAATGTTGAATATTTTGCTTATATTGTACAACATATTGCTTGAACTCTTGCTTAGTACTGATTATTTAATAGTTTAATTTGGTCTATAGCATATGAAGTTTATGTTTGTTTACTAGGATATCTGGCATTCATGCTGGACTTATTTTTTATTTTTTGATTGTTTATTTTATTGCATGTTGTTCTGGATTGAAATTTGTTTTAAAAATTGCTTGACTTTGAACACTGCTTAAGTTGTTTGTACATTTGAAAATCATTTCCCCTTAATTTGCCTCCAGCAAATTGTTTTTTGCTGGGAGGATATTAGAAATATTTTATTCCTGTATTAAACCTTACTATGTTGCTATTAACTATTTTAAATTGAACTTTTTAAAATGCTTACAAGATTTTAGAATATTTTGGTGTTTTGGAGACTTTTTGCTTTAGCGATATATTTTTGGTTAGTTAGGCAATACCCAAGGGCGTGGGTTTAAAAAAATAATTGAAGCAAGGGTCGCTCAGGGCAGATTGCTGTTAAGAACTAGGTTTTTAAAATGTAGCCGTGAGCTATTACAGTGAATTTATTTATAAAGTTGGCTCCTATATTTACTTAAAATTATGAAGAGTCTACAAACCGTAAAGTATATCTCTTATCGTTAAACTTAAATAATATTTTTAGTCTTGGGTTCTGAACTGTCTCCTTTTTATTAAAAGAGTAAACAGTGCCCAACATAAATTAGTCCAGTTTTCATGTTCTTTCTATTTTAACCTTATACTCAACTTCTCTATCTCACTAAACCTGATTTTAGTTTGGGACAAGCTCTTTGTCCGGAAGATTTGTTTAGGCCTTAAGCTAAGAATTATTGCAACTACGTATACATTTACTATAATTAGCCTTCAATTCAAAGGCTTACTTCAAGTAATAAATTACTTTGAAATCTCACAACTGTCTTTAAATTTTATATTATAAATATTAGGTGAGTAATTATTTGATTCTTTAACATTTTTAGATATTAAGATAGACTAGTCCTCATTTTAGGAATGAGCAGTTCACTAACTGTTCTAATTTTTAATTAGAAATATTCTGCCAAGAATAATTTCTTATATCTTTCAAAGTAATTTATTAGATAGCATATATATATATATATATATTAGTAGTTTACTATATATATATATATATATATATATATATATATATATATATATATATATATATATATATATATTAGAAGAGCGTGTGAGAGAGAAAGAGTGTATATATGGTATTATATATATATATGTTAAGTTATAGTGGTTACATAAAATATATATATATATAGTTATTATATATATATATATATATATATATATATATATATATATATATATATTTTATTCATGTAATTAAATATATTATATATATAGTATATAATATAGCTACTATATGTATAATAGTTGTTGTTTTCTATTATATATATATATATATATATATATATATATATATATAGATATATATATGTGTATAGTTAGATGTGTTCTTCGGCTTTGTTATATATATATATATATATATACAGTGTTGGGCCCGCAACCTGCAATAATTGGTGGCGCAATCGCACCGCACCTAAACCCACGAAGGCTAGGACAAACGCAATTGCGGTAGACCGTGAATTGCGGTCGCAACCGCAATTCGCAACCGCAACTATTGTACGTTAAATATACTAAAACAAGAGAAATTAATACTTAAATATAGCATATAGCAGCAGCAAGGTATATATATATGGTTGTTGTTAAGGCTATATATATAATGTATATATATATAAAGGTAAAGAGAGTATAGTATATATATATATATATATATATATATATATGTTGTTAAGTATATATATAATATATATATATTTTAGTGATGGACCTGATGTCAAATTCTTAACGGATGCATTTGATCCTAAAGTAGATGATGCGGATGCGGATTTCCTTTGAAGCTTCCGAAATTCAAAATTATATAGTATATATATATATATATAAAGTATATGGTTATATAATATATGCGCAGTAGCAGTATATAGCATATATATATGATATATATATATATATATATATATATAGTAAGTATATATAAATATATATATAATTATATATAGTTATATATATATATATATATATATATATATAAAGAGTATAGTATATATAGCAAAGAGTAGTTATATATATATATATATATATATATATATATATATATATATATATATATATATATATATATATATACACACACATATATATTTACAGTTATCACCACCACTCAATCGCCAGAGCCCTATTCAGAGGGGTGTTGCACACCCCGTGTGATGCTATTCATCATCTACGCAAAACTACGCAAAATGGAGCATACAGACGCAGGCTTAAAGTGAGAGAGATTAAATTGAGAGGGAAACACAGAAGATGGAAGAGAATTCTCAGAACAGAGGTGGCAGGAATGAAGCAAAGCAACCGTGAGCAAAAAGCCTGAGTTACCATCACTACAAAAACTCATGTGTTGAAACATCACTCCTTTTGCTACGAGGGCGTCAAAGGTGGTGGTAAGTGAGCGGAGGCCCCCGAGCCCAAGCCGCTGAGGTACCTATAGTAGAAAAGAGATAAAGCTCCAACATCGCGCCGTAAAGATATAGGGTTCAAGGGAACTGGAAAGTGCAGAACAGTTTATAAGCCTTTGCCTTTGCCTCAACCCTATCCAAAAGCTGGTGAAACCAGAGCCCCTGATAAGTGAGATAGTACTCCATACAAGGGAGGATGAGGCCCTTGTATAGCTGGAGCAAACTGGGAGAAGAGGAAAAAGAAAGTATCAGTAGCTTCAAACAGAACCCTCCCAGTTTCTTTTGAAGTCAAATCTCCCTAGCAAACTGCTGTATGTGAGTAATGAAGACATTTTTCTGTTTATGTTAAGGCCAAGGATGTTATATTGTCAACAGACGAGAGAACCGTCGAAGAGACAGAGTTAAAGGTGTTCTTTAGAGAGGGAGATTTGTTGGAGTTTGGTTTTTAAAGAACTGAATTTCACAAGGTTGAGATTACCCCATCCGGAAATTTTATCCACATCATCGAGAATAGAAATCGGAAAGATTAAAGACGAGAGGCAATTCTAGAAGTAAAGAAGGAGCAGAATTGGAAAATGAGTTGAAGAATGAAGGGGTGGAGTCATCGTCATACGAGTGGATAGTAAAGTTAGATGTGCAGGTGAGAAATTCATTAATAAAGTAGGAATAAAAAGTAGGAGATAGGACAGAACCCTGAGGAACACTACTTTGACAGAAAAAGAACAGCCTATATTGCGATTTGAAAGAAAACTAGACATAAGTAAGCAAAGAAGGGAGGAAACCCAAAGAGTGGGAGCTGAGAGCAGTGACTCCCATGTACTTAGGGTCAAATGCCTTGGATATGTCAAGCGGCACCACGCAAGTCTCTCCTGTAATTCCTTGCAAGTGAAAACCATAAATCAGTTAGATAGAAAAAGTATATCGCCAGTAGACTCCGTGCAACGAAAGCCGTACTAGTGATCGGAAAGAAGTGAATGCGAGACTCCAGGATGATCTAAGTTAAGAGTGGAGAGTTGAGAAGTGGGCTCTCAAAGATCTTAGACAGAATACAAGTGAAAGTGCTATAGGCGATAGTTAAGGATCAGAGCAGTTTCCTTTTTTCGGATAGGTTGACATGTGCGTGCTTCTAACACTGAGGGAAAGTATTAGTATTGAGACATAGTTGAACGAGAGGGCGGTCACAATGAAAGCACACTCCATCAAAACTCAGAGAAGAATGCCATCCGGGCCACCCGCCTTCCTAACGTTCATTATAGATTTTGTAGGAGCCCAGCTAAAACTGAGTAAATGCAATCAAAGGCAATGGGTATAGGACACCTGAGAGAGAAGAAGCAGGAGGAGGAGAAGTACCAGAATCGCTAGGGTTGAGTTAGAGGAAATAGGGAAAGTGAAGAGATTTTCCTTTTTCAGTTGGAGAGAATTAGCAACAGGAACCAAATAGATAGAATAAATAAGAGGAGGAAAGATAGATTTGTAGAAGTTGTTAGAGATGTCTTTGAAAGAGGCCAGAAAGATTTATCAGTAGGAGAATCAAGGAGGTTAGCTCACTTTCTTTTGATGAAAGCCCACTCTGCTCGACGAAGAGTATCTCTGCAACGATTTCTAGTTGAATGAAATTAGCAAGAGTGATAGGAAGAGCGACGAGAATTTTTCCACCTCGATACGCTTTGTCTCCTAGCCTGAATGACCAGAGAGCAAGCACGATTGAACCATGGATTATGAGGGGAGAATTATGTCGAAGAAGGAATGAACCTGCTCTTCCCATCAAACGATTACAGCTTTCACCTTATCGGCAGAAGCCGAAGCGTCACTCAGTCAAAGCAGTCATTCCACTCACAGAGAGCGTAGAAGGGACGGGCGCCCTTAATCGGCCAGGTGATCATGCCAGAAAAACGCATATATATATATATATATATATATATATATAAGGCAAATAGTATATAGCATATAAGGTTATATATATAGTATATAGCAGCAGTTATATATATATATATATATATTTATATATATATATATATATATATGGGTGGTATATATATATATATATATATATATATATATATATATATATATATGAAGCGGCGCACGAAAACGCGCGCAGTTATCTTCACGATAAAATGCGAAAACGGTTAAACAATTTCCCAAATTGAATGAACGAAGTAATATCG
>JABUQX010004443.1:27500-32826 GCA_015478945.1 Trachelipus rathkii | reverse complement strand
GGTTTAAAGAAAAGCCTCTTTAGGCATTGAAATTATAACATTTAGTTAAGTAACTTTTCGGGAAGAAAAGAAAATTTAAAATTTAATTAATGAAATTAATTCTGGAAAATAACTTCAGTTAATAAGGAGAATAGGAACTTTGATTTTAAGCCCAATTGAAAGGTGTGTTTAACAAACCACTAAGTGTTTTCTATTTCTCCATAATGAAAGAGTAATTAGTGCCATAAATTAAGGAAAATATGATAAGGGTTAAGATAGCCCGAAAATGGAAAATAACAGACCTAACAGGAATTTATCCTGGTAAGGACAAGGTTGAAAAGTTTATTCTTTGAATAAAAATTTATGATAGAAACCTTCAGGAAACTTTTAATAAATTAGTTGGAAAAATTGGAAAGAAAACAGAATATAAAATTATAACTGTTACGTTTTAAATTGCTGTGGAAAAGCCTTCTCTCAGAAAACTTAAGAATGCAGAGAACTGACAATGAAAACTGATTTCGTGAGAACAGACAGAACAACCAGAAAAGAAATTAAATCTTCAAGTTACCGTAATACTACAGAAACACATTGAAATTTATACGTTATTTATTAGAAAATATAAATAACACATATAATCATAGTCGTACTACTACAGAAACACATTGAAATTTATATGTTATTTATCAGTAAATATAAATAACACATAGAAATTTATACGTTATTTATCAGTAAATATAAATAACACATAGAAATTTATACGTTATTTATCAGTAAATATAAATAACACATAGAAATTTATACGTTATTTATCAGTAAATATAAATAACACATATAATAATAGTTCATACGTTATTTAAGAAAATATAAATAACACATAGAATGATAATTCATATTTATTGCAGAAATATGCCTAAAATTTACCTTTTATATTTTTATACAAGAAAAATATATTTTATAGATGTATAGGAAAAGAACCATACATATTTCAGATTTATTTTTTAGATACTTATATTTTTAGATAGAAAAATATATTTTATATATGGTAAAGAACCATACATATTATAGAAAATTATCTTTTATATATTTTTATATAAGAAAAATATATTTTTAAGAAATTAACAGAAAATATAACAGAAACCTCACATATTCTAAGTGAAGACTTTTAAAAAGAAACAGTGTAGAAACAGATACTAACATCTGCTGGTAAACAGATACTAGTAAGATTGTTAAATTTAGAAAAGATATCACAAGAGAACAATCAAATTATCCTGTCACAAATTGAATGTGATAATAAAATGTGATAAAACTTCAGTTTTGTTCTGGAATGACAAGAATATTAAGAGAAGAGGTAGGAAGTATTGGACACTATGATTGTCTAATCGCTATCTTCTCATTCATTCCCAACAGGAAAGAACAAATTGATTAAGTTAAACAGAAAACTTGAAATTTGTGTCTAAAAACAATAAAGAATATTAAGAGACAGTCAAAATAAAAAGGCCTATGGAAAGAGTCTTTACTGTTCTTTTCTTATTTCTTGATGAAAGACTAGACACAGAAGAAAGTTAAGACATTTAAAGTTAATATAAATTTATTCATTAAATTTATTCATTAATAGATTATTAGAACAGAAATTAGGACGTAAAGCTTAAAGATTATAACAAATATATTTGGTTTTGACCAAAATATGTACATAAAGTCTACCTCAGAATTGTAAAAAATTGTAAATATGGGATTGATTAACCTGAGGTAGTATAGACTTGTAAGTTTAGATCAGAAACTTGGAAATTTAGGTGGAAAAATGAATATTGAGAATAAGAAGAATTGAGTGATTGAAAACTACCACTGAAAATTGAAGATTTGAACATAGCAATTTTTCAGATGATTCTCAATAAATTCCACCAATTACCTGAAACAGAAGTACCTTCTTATATTTTTATATTTTTATAGAAGAAAAATATAAAAACATAGTTTATTGTACATAAGTTGATTAAATTTAAGAAATATTAATGAGTTTTCTATTTACTAAACTCATACCAAAGAATATTTGAAATTGGTTCTTTGAAAATAATTATTTGGATATAACACATATCACGAAAAGACATGTGATGAACTTAAATAGTTCCTATTAATATTAGGAAAATACAATGGATTCTTAATTGGATAAAGAAGACAAAGAATGAACATTTCTCTTCCAACCTACCAATTAACTCCATTATCTTTATTCAGTTTATTGATAAATTTAGAAATGATTTTTAGTTAACATAATGACATCTTAGCAATTACATGATGACAGAAGTCCCTAGAATTAAAATAAAAGTTTATAACTTGGACCAATCTTTTCATTCAATGTCTATCATCTATCAGAAGGGCTAAGTTGATTGATGGCCACTTTCATCTGAAAACTTTTTGAAAGATAATATAGATAGTAGTAACATAATGTAATCAGTAAATTTGAAAAGAAATCATTGATTAGAGATTCTAAAGAACCTCATTAATAATTTTAGCAAGGTCCGACAAAAGAACCTCATTAATAATCTTAGCAAAGGTCGCAACATGAAGAAGATTAAAAATCAAGACTGTAACTTTAAAAGTTACAAAGAAGAAACGAAGCAACATCAGGTCTTGACTTGAAGAGAAAGAATCAACATCAGGATTTATATCATCTGAGTTACACAGAACTCGATGAAATTGTGTTAGAAAACATCATGTAGTTGAACTATACTAATTAACTCCAAGAACATTAATTAGTATGTTGTATGTTGTAAATAATTAGTATGTTGTAAATAAATTTAAAAATTTTCATACTTTTATATCCTTTAGATTTGTTTTTTATTTTATTTGTTTTTACAGAATATAAAAAACTTTTTATTCTTAATAATTATTCGTTTTATTACTCTTTCTTTTTAAAGTGTATTACAAAACATTACCATTTTTTTATTTTACATATTGTTTTTTTATTTTTATTATTTAGAATATGGGTTCATTATTTTTTTTTTGCCGCTTGGGTCCCGTTATTCTGTTAAATAAAAAAATTTAAATAAAAATCGAAAACATTTTTTATTTTATGTAACTTATGTTTATTTTTTTTTATTTTTATTTACAGAAAATCTATAAAAAAACTAAAAAATTTAGTTAGAAATTTTTGTTTTGTTTTAAAATAAAAATAGACACATTCAGAATTACTTTTAATTTTATTGTGCTTTTAATTAAAAAATTAGTTACGCTATATATATTTTATTAATATTTTAATCTTAGAATCTTCATTTTTTAATTACTCAGAATCTTTTTTAAGTATTAGCCTTATGTCCTATATAATCAGAAATCTATATATATTTTATTAATATTTTAATATTAGAATCTTCATTTTTAATTACTCAGAATCTATTTTTAATCCATTAGCCTTATGCTATATAATCAGAATGTTTATTAATAGTAAGAATCTTTTAATTTTAATTTTCATTATAATCAGAAATCTTTTAATTAAAATTTTAAATTTATTTTTAATTTTTAGCTTTAATTATTATTTTATTCATTTTATAAAATTACTTTTAACTAAAGTTCTAAAAAAAAAACTATAAGTACCCATTATTAGATTAAGCATTTCTACTTTTTGAAAACATAAAAGTATTAATGGACACTTAATTGTAGAGTAGTTTAAGATTCAAATAATCAGAAACGTTTTTTTTTTAAATATTTTAAATGAAACTAATTTTAACAAAGTTACTAAAATAAATAATTTATAAACTTTTAATAACGTTATAATTAAAAAATACCCCAAGACATCATATTGTAATTATACATCCAGCCCAATAACCCTAACCAAATTTTTTTATCATTTACGTAATTTTTGGCGACCATATTAAACAAAATATTTTTCATATAACGTTAGAATGATCCGAATCAGATTATAATTTAATTTTCCCTATAAAAATTTTACATAACCAACATAACCCACCGACCGATAAACATTGCTTTACATTCAACCAAGAAACCAGGCAACGAAGTTTTCATATAAAAACTGTTACCCTACACACTGTCATTACAGTCCAAGAAAACCCATTCTTTTAACGTTTGTCTGTTTGATGTAATGAATATGGGTTTGTTGCCCTCATTCACATCGTACCGTCCAACAATAAAAGAACAATGGTTTACACTTTACATTTTACCATTACATTTACAAATTACAAACATTGCTTGCTTTCTTAATATGTTTACAAATTGTAAATGTCCTACCATACTAATGCTTTCACAAATCGCTTGCTTATTAATATTTTTCTCTAATTATTTTGTGTATAACTTCCAAACGTATTCTTGTTACGTGATTTGTTCATGTTTAATTAATCCTTAAGCATTTTAGTAGATGTTTCCTTTATAAATGTGCCTTCGTGTAATTTTGTTAACCTAGTACTGTGAAGACAAAATCTTTTGTACACCTTTGACCATCTTACATTGTGATGTAAAACTTGTCTTCTACTAACATTCATAGAATTGATCCAGAAGACCAATTGATTTAATTAATAATTTTAACTTCATTTCATAAAGATGTTAACATCTAACAAATTTTAATTAAAAAACTAATTTATTAATTTATATCAAGTTTATCTAATCAGATTAAAATTTAATTTAAATTGAATAAAAATCAAATTTTAAAGTAGCTTTAACTTCAACTAACATAAATTTTCAATGATCAAAAATTATATTTTAGTTTTGAATTATTTGAATCGAGATGTTTAAGTGCAGTTTTAAGAAACCACCCTAGTCAATTTCTTGGAGTAGGGGATAATGTTGCAATTCCAATATTGATATAAAAAGACATTAAATTCATTTAAAGTCTATTAATCACTTAAAATCTTAGATTGTTTAGGCTTCTGAATCGATTGGCACCACAATATCATAACATTTTGTAACTTGTTTATCAATTGGAACACTTTTATGTTTCTTTCTGCTTAAACTCTACCGCTTTATGACCCATAAAAATATATCTATGATTTTCGTCAGACTCCCCGAAAAAACCCTATGAGAACAGCCCCGCATTTCAAATCGAAAGGGATGATTCATCTGCATCCCCTGAAACCCCTCTTTAAGATACCTCCCAAAGACAGAGAGAGAAAGAGAGAGAAAGTGAGAGAGTGTGGAGGGAAAAGAAGTAGAGATGGAGGGACTACTAAGTTTTATAAGGGCTTACAATCTTAGAATCGCCATTAGTTGGAACATTACAGACTATGGGATAACAAGCTTTTAAACTTAGGATATTAGTTAGGCATCAGATTCAGGGAGGAGTGAAATTTAGAGTTCCAAATAATATTAGAAAGATCAGTTTCTTTAAAATTGGGGAATTATATCCTTA
>JABUQX010004443.1:0-22500 GCA_015478945.1 Trachelipus rathkii | reverse complement strand
TAAAGGATTAGTGATCTAAGTCAAAGTGAGGCATCATATAAGATGAGAGATCATCTAGAAAGTACTCGCTAATGCGCTTCAACTGCGATATGACCGCCCTTTAGCCGCTGAGAGCACCACTTTCTAATATTGATCTCTTTTGAACGCGACTTGATATTTTCGGTCATTTTGCCTTGATATTTTACCGAACACGAGTACCAGTATCCAAGGCTCTGCAAAAAAGCTGAGCATCCCCTAGAAACTCTTGAACAATAAAAGTTCGTGGGATAAGTAGATTAAGTCGAGCCACATGGAGGTATCTGACGCCGGAGTATTGGTTAGTTGGTCAGCAAAAACAAGTTCCTAACTATGAGAGTCTATGTGAGGATCTGTCCTATAGTATCTTAAGGCTTCTGGTTAGTTAACTAAGTATCCTGTAACTCTCACAGCGCTACACCTACACACACACACAGGCACACACACAACACACCACACCACACACACAACACACACACCACACAAACACACACACACCGCGAGGTATATACTTTTATAAAATATACACTAATAACCTGCCATCACACACACACATACACAACTATACCATTACTACGTAGTTAAATATATCAACAACCGCTTTAAGCGTATATATCTACACGCTTATACATAACACACGCACCACCCGAATTAGTAGTACTAACTATAATGTATGATAGTTGTATATAATAACACTTAAGTCTCACACACAGATAACCTACATACCTAGTTACACTTTACACACACTAACCATAACACACACCGTACACACACTGAATATAACTAACACTAACTAATAGCATAATACATCGATACAATATCAATACACATCAATAACTACTAAATATACTAATCAATAATACATACACTAACACACTACATAACACAATATGGTAGTAGATTAATATACTATTAACTTAGTGTAGGAGTGAGTGATATGTTTGCTCCACTTATGTATATATAACTCATTCAATTGATTATGTTATACCTCATAGTATTGTGATATATATATCTTCAACGTAGGTATATATATAGTGTATACACCTTTCTAGTATATTTATATATATGTATATGTAAGTACTGCATATATTCATGGAGTTAAATATATATAAGTATACTATTAATACCTATTATACTAAGTAGCGGTTATGTATATAGTATAATGGACGTACATCGTTGTAGTTATCAAACAAACACCCTTAAAACACGTGTGTTATAACTTTGTATAGTATAAAATAAGGAAATAAATAAATAAAAATAAAGTAAATATATAAGATAATATAAATATATATAGTATATATATAGAATATATATGTGAAAGGTATTAATATTAAAGGTTAAAATAAAGAAGAGAGAAGAGAAGTTAAGTGAAAGTAAAAGAATGTATAAGATAGAAAGAAGTAAGTAAAAGTGAAGTGAAAGAATAAAAGTGAGATAGAATAATAAGAAGTGAAGAAAGAAGAAGAGTAAGACAAAAGGTTTTTAAAAGCACTCTTAAAAATAAATAACTGAAAGAATTTACATCCCTATACACACACAAACAAATTCACACACATCTGCCATAAGGTAATAAACATGGTTACGCCTATTACAATGAAACAATAGAGAGTCCGTAGTAGCACGCGTTATATATTAATAAATATATTTATATATATATAATTACTGATAATTTGTGTGAATTATGGTATATATATAGAAGCTGTAGCTAGTAACTTGGAATTTATCTATAGTACTCCCCTATAACAATATGGTGTGAAGTCAATGAGACGAGTAATATATAATATATAATATAATAATATAATATATAATTATTATATATATATAGTAGGAGACGTTTTCTATTATATATAATATAGTATTATATATTAATAGATATGAATATATATATAATATATATTATATTATATATTAAATATAATGATTGCGGTATGATATAATATAACGACAATAAATAATACATATATATAAAGTGTAGAGGGTAGTGTACATGAGAGTATATTAATATAAATAAGGAGAGTATAATATATATATTATATATCAGAGCTGTATAGTATATAGTATATTATATATATATATAATATTTATATAACAATTTCAAATATATATAATATGTTTCATAGAGATATCAAAAGATTTGTAGTCACACGAATATTTAATTGTAGTATTTCTATAACACACTCTACAAAATGAGTTTATCAAGACCCCTTAATATGAAGGTAGGTAATAATCATGACCTATAGTAAATACAAAAAAGAAAATTACAGATATTAACAGGCAAGAGAATAAGTAAATATAAGATGAAGGAAGGATAAAATAGAAGTGAAGTATTCGGTAAAGATTAGAACAAATAATATCTCAATAATGATGTTATCGGTAATCTCACTGAGCACCACAGTAAGAAACAGTGTGCGGTGCACACCACGTTACCATATATATATACGTTAAATAATATAGTTAGTGTGAGCTTTATAGTCAAACTCTAAATATAATATATTAAGTGATATTGTTTATGATATTATAAACGTTATATTAGTAGATAATAATAGAAAAATATATAATGAATATACTATTAAGTATTTACATATACTCACTCAATAGAGATGTGAGTTTAACTTAAGGGCCCCACTAGATTAATAAATATAGAGGGGTAAGCCAATACCCTCAAAAATAATTTTTTATATAATTTATTAATTTACACCCTTTTTAAATAAAAATATATTTTTAAAAATGATAGTAAGTTAAATTAATATCATAGATATTAACGCTCTTATCAAACAGCACCTCTAAATTGCAATGAGTGAACCATATATATATAAATAAATATGTAACAGTCAGCCATTGTAAATATAACATAAATATAAATATAAAATAACTTTTATAACACATTATGAATAACTTTTAATAATAGTTGAGTTCTCTAGCATATATTTTTAATATACTACACAATAATATGTAAAATATTAAGTTAAATTAAAATCAGTTGTTTCAAAAACCATTATAAATTTAAACCCAAAGATAACTTTAGCAACTATACGGACTTAATAGTGTTAATAATGATTAATATAATTGATTAATATATCAAACAATACACCACCTTACCAAATACCTAGGTATAATATTATAACTCTGACTCCAGTAAGCTGGCAATCAAGGTATCCAATATTTAATAGCTCTGGCTATCTAAGTTTATAAAACTGGTTATATTCCTACAGGTTTAAAATATAAGATAATACGATCTCAGCCAAAATACCACATATATAGAATATATCTCTCCAGGAAGAGAGTGGAGCGGCGAATCTCTCTCTCAAATAATAGTCACTGTTATTCAGTACATTTAATGCAAAATTCCTCAAATTAAAATATTATCATGAATACACACACACATGTTTCACAACACACCAACATCCGTCTGAAAAAGATTTTTCAAAACAACACACACACACAGGGTGTATTAAAAGTGACCAACATAGATTCTCAAACACACAAACAGTTTGACATTTGAGATGACCTTAACAAGATCATTAATATATACTATGGCTTAAACCGGTACAACCGTAGTATATGACAGCAAATACACAATATCTCATTCCAATATTCACGTACACAATGAAGACCTTATGGTAACCCACAATGATTTCGTATATACTCTATATTATCGCGTACAAAAAATAAATTCCAACATCCCTCTACAATCTGCACAAAAAACAAAAATATGATTCTAGGTCTAATCTTCCCTATCTGGAATATGACAAGCACAGAAACCTCAAATCTTAAATTAAAAATAAATCATCACACCATCTTGCCACTATACATTAACACAGGAAAGATATCTCTATATGGTCAATCCGTATATATCTCCCCACTCACCTCTATCAAGCACTATCCTATTAGTCGATCCATCTCCAGCTATACATCATAAAGCAGACCATTACCAGCCAATCTACAATTGATCATATATACAGACTCAAATCAACTATACGCCATACGACGGAGGTCAGAAATACTAAAACACAGTCACACAATATCGTCAACAACAACAATATATCCAACCCTCCAGGGTCCCTCTCCAACAACCCACCCTACCCTCACCACCAACTTCAACCCAAGGTATAAACCGGCGCCTCTACTCAGTAGACACATCATTCACAATTACCTCTACAAAACTACTTTAACTAGCTGAACTACTACCGGAACCTCTAACAAACCCAAACTCCTAACCTACAACATACACATTAATTCTCAGCGAATTTCAAAAAACCTATCTAAAAATCTTAGGAACATAGTTACACATTCTCGTCACATCACTATTTAATATCACAAAAAACTATCGACTGAACACAGATAACTCGCACGTTAAAAACAAAACTCAGCGAAAGCACACATAACTAAATATATTACACTAAAATATCATAAGGTCAAATATTACTGAGAATGTAACATAACCACACACTAACAAGAGAATTACCCAGGCTATATGAATTCATCTACAATCAATTTACCCGTTCAACACTATATTTCTCTCCCCTTTATTACCACCCACTCCTGGCTATTAAGAATTACTGATGAAAAATTACAAAACAGGCACTCAGAAATATAACTAGGATGCCTCCACAACTTTACCGAAAAACATATCACTAAGGAAACAAAAATCATACCAGTAGACAAATACTTAGAAATGATATGGCAATTTTTTGTCAAAACACTAACACCAAAAACACCATATGTCCACACAGCATTTACTTCACTCTGATCCTTACACTATCAATTCAGACTTAAACAATCTACCTCCTTCTGCAAGCACAACTCGTATAAAACAAACGCTATTTAAACAATTATGCCAACCTCCTCAAAACAATCAACAACATTACATTACCAAGAAATATCCACCAACACTCTTAACGAATAAAACTACCTAAGAAACAGACCAGACATAATACAAATATACTTATTAAATGATAACACCCACCTCATAAAATATTACTCACAGAATTCATAAACTCTTCTCCCATATTAAAACTATTCAATTCATTCCTGGCCTAAACTAAAAGAAAATTATATGATGGTCAGGTAAATATAATAGATATAAACAGACTTACATATAGTATCAAATAAAATGTCCGGAAGGCTGAAAAGAGGCAGCACAAAAATAAAAGGGGAAACTAACGATAATGTGCATATTCCACATTATAACGATACAGTCCTGTCACCAACAAAGATTAATGTTCGAATACTCTATAGAGTACGTCTCATGATCTATCACTCCTCAAATAATTCAGTGAGTGCGAGATTGTATAATAACTCCCATTACATTATAAAACATGAAAAACATCTTAACAAAGATTAGATGCACTGTTAAAAATATCCTCTTATAAACATTAAAAGAGCATTTCCACACCAGAAAACTAAATGCGTGAATAAATCTAGCTAATCGTCTATTAATATCACATATACATAACATACACACCTATCAACACAACACTACTACACACCACACACATATCAACATAACATACATTACACATCATACTAACTAACACTAACACATACTAACACACACTAACATCAACTAATAATATAACACACACATCAACACACACGTAATAAAATATTATATGTATTATAACGTAACAATTTTTACATTAATTAAAGCCAACATAGCCAAACACCTGAAAATACTAAGAATTAATAAATAAATTATACACTATCAGATAGAATAACAACTTAATAAACACGTAATAATAAACTTTACATTAGTAACATAATAAGTTCTCAATAATATCTTAATAACATACAGTTAAAGAAGCCAACATACATTACTTTTTTCATACTAACATAATTCAGCACTTTTTCAAGCTAATAAAGCTAGGAAACATATCAATGTTAAATTTTACATTAACATGGTAATAATTTAGCAAAAGAAATTAAAATTATCAATTAACTCGGTTACTAAATTAATTCAATTAATATCTAGAACTTATAACTGAATAGATTCAACTACCACTAAAGTTAATCGCATTAACAGAGGTTAATAATATAGTATTAAACAAAAAAATTCAATGATTATGTATAGAACAATTAAATTATATAACCTATAATTATATATATCTAACCAACTGAGTAGTCACAAAAGTCACACTCGATTAAATAAAATCGTAAATTATATAGTAAATTAACTGATGAATAAATGAAGGTTCGCGAGAGAATAAAGTATAAGAAATATAGCTCACAAATATTACTTATGTGAACAAACAACAATGATCTAAGAATAAGGGGGGAACAACTCACATCACGGGAAAGGTATATAATATATAAAGAGCAACCATAATCTAACGTATATAGTATAGCAAAGAGATAATAGGTAATGATAAGTACACATACATAATAGTTAAGCATATCCTGAGAACACTACTATATAATATAATAATAAATATATATATATAATATATATAGTAAATATTATAATAGATAATATAATTATATATAATATAGTATATATAGATATATATATAATATATAATATATTTAATATTATATATGATATATATATATAATATATATATATATATAATATATTAATATATAATATATAGTTAATAATATACTATATATAATTAATTATAGTATATTACGATGTTATATTTTAATAAGAATGTACTTTTCATCAAGTGAGGGATAGGGTCGTATTATTGTCATTGTCATTGAGCGTTCATATAGTATGTATCAACAGCATTTCGGGCTGGAAAAACCATGAGGAACTAGGCCCCTACTTACAAAAATAAAGAGTAAAAAAGTTCACGTGTACACAACCTGGCTCGATTACGAATCGAGAGAGGATAAACATAATATAAAAAGAGAGTACATCTGCACATCACCGCCGAGAAGGAGAAGCTCCTCGGCAGCCACCATTCACAAAAATGCTCAATAAAATATGCTGACTTATCACCGCGATGGAGGTATCACCCTGAAGAGAGGAAGGGTTGTGACACACGCCTGTACCCGACGGAGCCAGTTCAATAGAATACCTGTCTCATTTATGCAAGCGCGTGGGATGCTCATCTCACGCATCATCGTCTCTAAGTAGTTAAGTCGCCGGCGCACCTCTACAAGTTGACTTCTTATCAGAGGTTTGCAGCATTAACTGTAAGCGACGATAAGAGTTTATATGGCTCGTCGACGGGCGTAGGGGTTAAGGTTTTTTATCGTCGCTTGAGATCCCTTGAAATGATACTTTAATGTATAGAAAAACCAAAAATGCATGTCGGCAGCTGAGCTGTGGAAAATCTGAGACGTTATTCAAAACTATCTATGGGTTTTCTAAAAGGGTAGGGTGAGGAGCGTCTTTGGACACGCCGTATCTATGAGTATGCTCAGACACAAATCAGAACAATTCCAGTAGTATCAGTGGCGAACCGATATTAGACTTGGATAGAATTATTGACAGTCATATAATGTGAGTTACAAATTATGGAGAGTTTATCCACTAGATGCTATGGGACCGATTCCAAGTCGGTAGAGACATTTGTATACAGGAAAATATCATATGAAGTCATGCATGAGGAATAGGTGCCGAGATCTAATGCGTTGTTCTTAATCCTCTAATTACGAGTATAGTAGTAAGTAGTATAAGTAAAGTAGTAGTAGTAGTGAAGTAGTTAGTAGTAGTAAGAGTTTAAGTAAGTAAGTGAGATAAAGGTAAGTGATAGTAGAGAGTAGTCACTCTTATTAATTTTGGGTGAAGACGTGGAGTTGAAAGTTTCCTAATTTCCATGCGGTATCATATATCACGTCTAGCCGTGAAGGCGCTCTACGTCCACGCGTGGTGCTCGGGCGTGTACGGCTCGCAAGGCGCTCCGAACCTGCTCGATACACGTTGCCCTCGAACCGGCTGGTAGAAATCCATGCACGCGTGTCTGATCTCGTTAGAGAGACACGCGACGTGGTGAGCAATGTATTCTCACGCACTAAAGCCGAGAGTCGAACTCACTCATAACGATTTTCTAGTTTGTGACGAGCACGTTATTATCTTATAACTTTTAATATAATGAGTCGGTGATTACTTAGAATTTTTATTTTTTATTATGTCAACTTGTTTCAATAACCCGTTTTCTAAACGTTGAGTCCAACATGCTATTTTATACGTAAGCGTAGTTTGTTCCATGTGATCTTAAAATATTATTTATGAGGAAAAAATCTTGTTTCAATTTACTCTTAAAAGGTTATTTTCACAAAAAATATATCTTTATTTTTGTTTAACGAAGTGAAATGAATCTACTCTGTTTAAATAACAAAACAGTATTTGATTTTAATTACTAGAAGATTTGTAAGTCATTAAATGGGAAAATCTTTTTGAGGCTAAAGCGCAAATCACTTAACTCCCACCTAGTATACAGATCATACTCCTAACACGAGCCACCCACAGCGACCATGCGGTGAAGATATGATTACTTTGAGCGTGCTTCAAGAGATTAGAAGATAGAAATATTATCAATCGATTCAACATTGTTGTAGAACTAATCACGTTACTGACGTTAATAGTTATAGAACTTTGTGATAAAAGTATAGAGCAATATTATTACGTGTTAAGTATAATTGTTAATTATTAGTCGGTTAATTAATTAATATATATATCTTAGTCATAGTGTTTGCACTAGTTGGCTTTAAACTGTGATAAATTTGAATTTAACGTATTAATACTTTTTTATTCGCTATGTGTATGTGTTAGTGTGTGAGTGTGTGTGTGTAACTATATTTATAATATATGTAGTAACTATATAACATCTATAACTGTAGTTAAATCTGTTGTTTTGGATATATGTGAAGTGGAGATGTGTTAGTGTGTGCGTGTGTAAAAATTGTCTGATTTTTTATTAATTCTTTAGAGTTATTACCCTAATATTCGTTTTATTATATTTAGTGGATAGAGAAATAACTAAATAAATCACTTTGTTAATATATATTTACATAGTAATATAGTATAAATAATAACATTGATAGTTATTAAGAAAATGAGCATGAAATATATATAAGTATAATAATTATTATCGATTTTGTATATGCATATGTTATTACTTAAATCATTATTGTTATAAGTATGGAAAATTTTAGTTATTAAGTGTATAGCGTAGTAGATATTATAAATATATATATATATATATTATATTATATTTATATTTAATTATTAATATATATATATATATAGTATATATATATTAAAAATATATATATAATAATATAGTATTATAATTATATATATATATTATATATATAATTATATAAAAATAATATAAAATTATATATAATATATACTTATATAATTAATAATAGGAAAATGTATTGTCCAACCAGGTCTCGAAGATGTTATCACATAATTAAAATTTAATTAAGTATATATAAGGTCTAAAGGTAAAAGGTATATAGAATAAATAAGTGACTTATAGTAATGTGAAATGACATATAATGGTTATATTGGATTATACTATATATGATATATATATAGTTGTATGATACAGTGAAAAATAAGTAGTATATATAATTAATAAGTACATTAGATATATTTAGTAAATTATGAGTAATGGTAGGGTATTATTATGAAATAAGCAGTATTTAAAGCCATAGTGATAGTTTAAATAAACAAGTGAGTGGAGTCGAGGGAGTATATGATAGTAGTATTTATATTATATATATTATATATATATATATATATATAATATAGTATATAAGTATATTGTGAGTTCAGCGTAGTGCGCCTATGGGTTTATTCGACTGTTCCGTCAGGTGTTTGTAGCACTCCTTAGTAATTTGTCTCTTTCTTGACTGGCCACCTATATAACTCTCTGATCCCTAGAGAAACATCACTCAGATAGAATATAATTATCTGTGTTCAGAGCAATAGGTTTATCGAATACACATACTTAATCCTTTTGAGTCTAGATATACAACAACTCAACGTTTAGGGTTTCAACCCTTTTTAAAGAAAGTTGTATATAACTATCTATAAAATCCAAATATATAATTTTTCTCTCACGGAATCATCGTTACACGAACAGAATCTGCTCATTAACTCTGCAAACCAAATTATATAATTGTTCCGAGTGTGATTATACCTGTAATCGAAAAGTGGATTTCAAAAAAACACAATTTAATTCACTTTGAACCTCCGTTGTTTAAATGTTTTGAATGTGAATTCTCATGTAATAGAAAACTTCAGTTAAACAAACATATAGTAACTCACTCAAATTAGAAAAATACATATTACTTTCATTCCTTTCTTGAAAAACATTCATTAAATAACAAATAATTTTATTTAAAGAAAATATGCTGCCTCACGTTCTAATGGATTATGCAGAATTCATCAACATCTACAATTTATCCTAACCTAACCTAACTAATTCTGCAATAAATTGTACATGTGGATGAATTATGCATGTAGGTGAAATATACAAATATTACTTACAATTGGATTTTGTCAGGCTTGCTTCTTTAATATAAATATAAATCAATTAACACATATATACATACATAATGATACTAATAGTATATATATATATACATAACATATAACGTAATTATATTAATAAGAACTATTGATAATATATATATATATATTATTAATCATAACATTAATAGTATCTTTTATCTGGAATAATAGAATCATCTAGTATGTACTAACATTAAGTATATATATATTATATTTAGACCGTATTATGGTTAGTTATAATGCTTAAAAGGAGTAAAGAACTGTTCGTAACTATTTGATGTATTAAATGATATTAATATATATATATTATATGCTATTAACTAACTAAGTTAAGGTCTAGCGGGTGGGTGACATTAATGGTTTAAAGTAACCAATGTCGAGTTATGAGTAAGACCATTTGGGTTGTAGAAACCCGAGCTGGTTAACGCACGATAAAAAAAACAATGGTTAGTTTTCATATTAATTGCGCAATATTATTTAATATAGAAACACATGCATACTATTGAAGAATATCAGATAAAAAAATTATATCGCTTTATAAAATGATAATTGTGTCCTATTTATAGACAATGGGTAAAAAAACCAATGGGTATGTTATGCGTTTTTGCTCAATCATTCCCACACTCGTAAGAAGTAGTGTGAAGAGGCAATAAAAATTTTTCTGCGAATTTTATATTATTGTGAGAATTATTATATATATATATATATCCTTTAAGACATATATGTACGTATATATAATGAGGATGTATATAGGATAAACTAATTATAGTAAGTCTATAAGCGTAGTATATCAAGCACTGAAAAATACTGAGTATATATTATTAATATATACTACTACTGATATATAGATATATATAAATAATAGTTTATATATGTTATATGTATACATAATATATAGATTATTTGTAAATTAAAATGTTTGAAGAAAAACAAGACTACGAGATTCATGCATTAGAGAACTCTTGGCGCAAACGTCTACCCGAACCTCTCATGGCACCCGGCCATGATGCCACTCAAACGCTTGGATTAAACTCCAATGATTTATATATATTAGTTCAAACTGCATATGCGTGCCAAGATAACTTGAGTCGATTATGTCTGAGCAGTCAACTACGTCGCGCATCCGCCCTGTAAGCGGCCGGATTTGTCATTTTCTTTGTGCGTTCGTATTTAGTCATCTACTGTTATCCGTTAAGACGAGAGGACGAGAATGGTCAAAATATAGGGCACCTCAGGTAATCTCTCGTCATGGTATCGCACAGCTTAAGACCACTAAAAAGGCGGGTATAATTATCTTAGTGGCGGCTGGAAAATCATGGCATTGCACGATAAAATAAATTATAATAAATTTTTTTCTAAAAAAAACAATTAAGTAAAAAACAGGGAAAATAGAAGATAGAGTTATAATTATATATAATATAACCTTTATTATTTTTTATACTTTATGAGTTTATGTAAAAACTCAAAAAACTAAATATAAATGAAAATGTACCAGAGTATTATAGCTAATCAAGACAAAATTGAAATTTCGGAACTTAAAAAGAAAATTTACACTAAACGTAAATTTTTAAAAATATGTAGATTTAAGTATATGTGTATAACATGTATGATCCTATAAGGTAATTAGGACATTTTGCCTTTTTAGTAAATTAATACTATTAAAACCATTTAAACAAACTACATTAAAATCATTTCAAAATACACATGTTTCTTGAAAAAATATCACAAAAAAAGAACAATTGTTTATTTGTTTTTGTTTTAAAATGGTTATCTTTGTATCTTATTATAAGAATAAACCATATTTTTTATCTCTAACCACCATTAAAACCACGTCTTCAAATTGAACATAATAATAGTATGTAATACACGTGGCGAGTCCATAAAATTACTCACAGGTCGATCCCTCCATCACAAACTCCGACCTCTATGGATACTCGCTCCATGCTCTACGTTCAAATGTAAGGACTTTACGTTCTTCATTCTACTTCATTTATCTTACATTACTTTACTTTATACATTTCTATTCTTCTTTCTTCTTCTCTCTCTTTCTCGTCTTATACTATATATTAGTCAATCTTATGGGGTCAGCTCTTTCTGAGAGGTGAAGCCGTGAACGTTATAAAGGAAATCAAATTATCCACACACACCGCTACAACGTTCTCACCCACTCGAAAAAACCACCCACCCCAAAAACATCAAACACACCCACGAATCAAAGTACAACCTTCACACAATCACAAAAAACCCCCCCAGTGATCAAAAAACCCACCCACCAAAAAAATCCACACACCCACCCCTAAAGAAAAACGTCTACCCAATAAACTTCTCTTAATCAGAGTGGAACCCCTTTCGAATCTTACGCTCAAGGTCAAAGTTTTGGCCTTCACACACATCAACCGAGGTAATTTCTTTGCATTGCAAAAAATGAACCCCCTATTTCAAAAAATTGTCTTTTGTTATTGCGAGTCAAAGTGAGCCTGGAGTCGAAAAATCCAGCGCCGAATTTCTGCGACCCTGCTGTAATTTTCTGGTGGTAAGCCGTTAAGTGTGTGTGTGCTGGCAACCCTAATTTTCAAGCCTCTGTCGGAGAGGAATGGTTGGCCAAACGGTTTGCGTTAGCAACCGTTTGTACATACCCCACCCTTAATTTTTTTCGAATCATGGGTCATTTTTTTGCCCACGGTGATTTTTGATGTGTCTTTTAGGGGGCATAGCCCTTTTTTAATGTCTTAACCTTGTTTAACCGTCGCGTTTCCAGCCCCGCGTGAACCTTTGGTTCAGAATACCTCGGACCCGCAGGTGCCCCCGGCAGGCAGCATTTTCCGCGTTTCCCGTCGAGAGGTGTGAGAGTGTGAGTGAGAGAGAGAGTAGTGTCTTCAGTGAAAGAGTGGTATTGTCATTACTCCCAACCTTGATTATATATATATATATATATATATAATATATATATATATATATATATATATATAAGAGTACCTTTAAATAGGGTACTATTTAGTATATATATATATATTATATATATATATATATAATAGTGTTGTATGAAGTAGCCTTATGTACGGTATAGTATGTGTAGTGCATGGGTGTGATTTATAGGGTGTATGAGTGGGTATATATTGGTCATTGAGGTAATTAAGTATAAGGTAATTATATATACGATGAAGAGAGCAGAGGAGAGAGAGAATCGCGTCCACAGCGCGCGAGGTAACGCGTGGTATGTGTCGAGTACGCGCCAACTCGTGTGATGTGATCTAGGTATAGTAGTATATATATATAATATATATATATTATATATATATGAGTATAGTATTATATATATATATATATATATATATATATATATATATAATTATATTATATATATATATATATATATAAATATATATTATAGAAAGAGAGAGAGAGGGTGGTAGGAGAGATGGTGGTAGGGATTGGGTGTAGAGAGAGAAGAATCGTCCCACCACCTGTATTGTCATACTCCAAACCGTTGATATAATATATATATATTATAATAAAATATATATTAATAATTAAGAGTATGTATGTTATAAGTGAAGATTGTATAGTTTTATGAGTTATAATAGATATAGATATCCAATACATAACTCTATATATATATAGATACCACATTTTATGTATACATTTATTATAAATTAAATATAACAGTTTACCCTATACAATAAATTACGCGTCAGATTACTACTAACATAGCTCACTTAATAACTATCATCATTATAACCCTCAGGAACTATTTATTATATAGTAATGCTAAATATCAATTTCATATCTATATACGAGATTAGAGATAAGCATCAAGACCAGAAGAGAGAAGAGGCACACGAGGAAGGGACTACTCTCAAAAAAAGCTCGCCGAAATATAAGGCCAAAACGACATGGTACTACCATACGGAGCAGCATCCGTCTGAAGAGCTAAGTCCGCCTCTTGAATCTCTATCGCCACCGCCATCAAAGGTTAATAGCATTTAACGAATCACATTTGCGTAATCTGATAATAAATTTTTACCAGTTTATGTAGCAGATTTTATGACCTAATGTAAATAAAACCCATTAATCTCATCTTATGAGACAACTTTTCTAATACACACCAAAAACTATCACCGAGAATGATCCTGCCGTGTTTCATACCAACTATCTCAAGAAAACTAAGTAGAAGAAGAGTGATTATCTTTCTAACAGAACGTGTTTCTTATATAAATGTATATATGAAAAGATTAAATAGGTTAAAAATGTAATAATTTTGTAATAATTCTTGCGTATAGAGAAAGAAACAAATAAATAAGACCAGTTGATACTATATTTCATCGCTGAGGAGACTTGCAGATAAAGATGAAGAAGGAAAGACCATTTTTTATTGAGCCCCTATTGTAACATTACACTGTGTTAATAGCTACATTTATGGGAGACAGAACACACGATAACCTTTTTTCCCCAATAATTACTCAAACCAATGATGGATTATCCTTTTATTAAGATGTTCTTTAATATATAAAGAAATGAATACCAAACACAGACCCATTTTTCTGACATATCGTAATCAGTATAAATATTCAAATTAAGGCTTAGATCTTTGAGAAAAGAACAACTCACACAAAAACTTTTCACAGTGTGAATGTATCAGTGAGAATAGTTGAAGAAAATAAAAAGAAAAAGCCTTGTATCGGACAAGTAAACACGCTTTGAAGTCAACGTGTCTTTAGCAGCATGTATTAGACCTATCAATAATTAAATAAATGCCTTAAATTACCGGATACAATACTTATTTCACACAAGGTACCAGTCAGATACCTTCACATCACTTGTTGAAGGAAGAATAATGAACATAGTATGGAACAGCCTCCAGTTGGTGAATATTTTAATTATATTAATAACATCGTGTTGGATAGGTTGAGCTTTACTCGCAATCTTCGAAAGCTCTCAAGTTCCAACTTGTTAAGAGTTCTTCGTATTACTTAGTCGTAAGAGACATCTACGTACGCTTCTAAGAGCTCCCAACACACATATAGCAAATGCGTAACACACTCTAGGGTCGAGCACTTCGAGAGACCGTCCACGTAGTAGTGAAAGGCGAACGCGCAGGATCCTTGAGGGATTTATGGAGACACACCCCACCACACTTCTACTACCTCGCTCGAACTGAGTGATGCGACAGTAAACACAATATGCACCATAGAATCGTCAGCCGCAATAGAGGGACTCACACAAGATTCATGATAGTATTACTAAAAAGTGTTAACGTACTACGAGTGAAGGAAGAGGTCAATGTTGGAGTTGAAACCTCCATATCATCACACTTATAATGGAATATGATATTCAAAGGTAAGCGTCTTGCTTAAAGAGTAAATATCCAACACTCCGTTGATACAATATGATATATCACTACAATTAGGCTAAGCTAACATAAATAATAGTATTTAAGGAAATATAATTAATATGTGTGCCAAAGTGTAAGAAGTATAGAATTAACAGATAGAACGCTGAAAACACCTCGTTGGCTAAGATGAGTAGTTAAGTAGTGAGGTATCGCAGCTAAGCCTCCTAATATTATAATAATTAACCCCCGCCATGGTAGCCCGGTAGACTGCTAGAGATTAGTACTATACGTAGAAGTTAAATACTATACTAATAGGGAATGCATTAATTTATAGTAGACTAGTAATTACTATATACTACTCACCTGAGTATGAATACAATAAAGGCCGCTGGACTATATAGATATTGAGCAGTGCACGAGATAGTTGTACACCTTATAGTCGTACTGTACCAAATAACAACGCAATAAGATAATATGTATGAGTGCGTTTCAACTGTTGCACTAAAAATAACTAGCAATAATAACTAACGTATACTGATAAACTGACCACGCCGGATAATAGCGCAAAATCACGACGCGTAATACATACATCTAAAATAATATACATGATACTAAGTATCATACAACTACCAAGATGACGAACGGCATTAGATGAGCAAAAAACAATAAAGGTTAAGATAATAAAGGGTAGTATAAGTATATATATATAGGTATATTTATCGGGTCAGGGTATGAAATAATGAATACTCTATGTAGAGATATTAGTAATCGATTCTACGGTGATAAATAATCCAACAAGTTAGTATATGAATATAATTGTCTATAAGCACTCACAATAGTACGGTAATAAATGGACGTAAATGCGATAACATAAATGAATAAGTTGCAATTGTATGAGTAAGTAAAACGTCGTTACTGTGAGCATAGTTGACATCATAGCACGAGTGGCTACCATATCTGTATTCCTACCTAACACTCACACCGAACTATGGTGTAGATATAAATTATAGTGTTAATATATAAGGGGACCAGTGAATTATTTTATCTATGTCATATCTTTTTTGTTTTTATTTATTTACTTTATTTATCTTGCCTTTTTTTCACTGTATTTTATGTTATTTTATATTAATTATGTGATATACTAATATAACTACTAGCTAGAGATAATTGAGATAACCTAATATCCTCTTAATATATAAATGAGCACCTTATATGCATAATGTAACACCACAATCACTGTCCCCGATACCGTGATTAACCGAGAGAGTACTAACGAATTATACCTATGGGGTGGAGCGAGGAATAACGTAGTAACAGTCAGGCAAGTAATAAAGGTCACTAGTAAAAGGGTGAGTAGTAGTATAGGTTAAAAGAAATAACGCATATAGAGTAAGTAGGATAAGACTAACGTTAATAGTCAACTGACTCGTAAGAACAATCAATCTCCAATATCTGAGATAACGTCACCACATAGACCCTTTAATAACTACTTAATATTGGTATATAACTATAATATATGATAAAGTTACTAATACCGGGGTATATATTATGATGATGCTATAGGCTAATTATGATGAGGATAAGAAAAGTAACATGCTGCATAACATGAAGTGCCAGAAAAAAGGCCCTACCGAGCGTACCTATCTTTTCCTAACCTAACCTAAGGAGACCTAACTTGTATATTATATTAATATATATTTGCGAGTGAAATTATTTTATTTATTTTTTTTTTACAGATGACATCCAAGAATTTATAAACTCGAGTTTTTTCTTTTCTACATTATTTAGATCATTAAAATTTTTTTTATTCGAAAATCCAATAATTCAATATTTATTTGAATAGTTACATAACCATAATTACAGTCCCTCAGTATACACCAATAATAAAACCTTAAAGGAATAGACAATCACGAAGACCGGTTAGGCGTATCAATAAGTTAAGGCGGCAACGTTCACTAGGAAGCTATATATAGAAATAAATATATATTAAATAAATAGAGGAATATATATATATTAGAAATATATATATATATAAATATATAGTTAAAAGAATATATATATATTATATTTTAATTTATTTTAGGAGCAAATTACTTTAAAGGACAACTTACATAGGAGAGCCTTACCGATGCGACCTGTTTACTGTTATCCTTCTCATCCGTGAACCTAACCTAACCAACTTGTGGTCATACTCCCTTTATGTAACAATTTATTTTTCCAGACTCGTCAAATTAGAACAATTAGGTTTAGACGTTACTGATTTTATCTTTAATTACTTTATTTATTTTACTCTCTAATAGGGTGATTTATATATAGGGTATATGAGATAACGGTTAAATACTCCCTATATGTACGGGATATTTATATATATATAATTTAACTATATATAATTATATATTAATATAATGATAATTATAATATAAATATATTAATATATATATATTAATATATTAAATAATATAATATATAGTATACAAATATAATAAGAAATCACTAATCGTATGACAAAAGAATAATATAATTATAAAACATAATATATATATAATTAATAGATATAATAAAAAATATATTAATATATATTAATAAGATTTTGAAATAAATTTGTTCCCCATGAAGTTTACATTGCAAATTCTAACAATACTTTATATTACCTAACCTAACCTAAAAATTGTTATCTATATATAATTTTAACAGATAATTGAAAATGAAAATTTTTTATTTCTTGATTTTAATTTTAATTATATTGATATTTTATTTTATTTATTTTATTTTATTTTATATTAGTATAAATATATATAGATATATATATATATATATATGTAATTAATAATATTAAATATATAAATTATATATAAGTATTATAGTATATAATATATATTATAATATATATATATAATCATTATATGTAATATATAATATATATATATAGGAATTGGGTAGAAAACTGGGACTGAGAGTATTACCTTACGATGTATCTCGATATATATCTATATATCCAACCTAAGACTAACAATTGATTATATTATATTTAATAATATAATTTATAGTCGAGTGAGAAATTATTAAAGAATTTATTTATCAATTATTTTATTATATTTTATATTTTTATTATATTATTATATATTTATTTTTTATTGATATTATTTATTTATTTTATATTAATTTATATAATTATGATAAATTAATTATTGTAAGTTATCATATAATATGTGATTATATATATATTATAAATATATAGTAAAATATAGAATATTAAAAATATCAAGTCTATATTAATATAGCTACAGGTATATAGTATATATATATATAATTAATATATATATATTATAAATATATATATAGATATATATATATTATATAGGCAATTTGGTAGAAACTGGACTGTGCCTACCGAACTATATATATTATAAAAGATATATATATAACTATCTAATAATACCTAACCTAACCTAAACTCATTTCACCCCTATTACGTATATATTTAATATTTAGAAATATTTTTTTTTGAAGTGAAATTATTATTATTATCTCGTATTTTTATTTATTTTATTTATTTAATTTATTTTATTTAGAATTTTATTTAATATATTAAATTATAGTATCATATATATATATATAATGATAGAGATATAGTATATAATAGTATATAATATAATATATACAGAAAGATATATATATAATATATTATATATAAATATATTATATAATATATATATATATTAATTATATATAAGGCAATTAGTAGAGATAGGTAGAAAATATGTATACACGTATGTGAGTATCTAACGAGGTACCTAATCATTATATCCAAGCACTAAACCTAACCTTAACTTGTAATTAATATCTTATATATAAATTGCGAGAGTATGGAAAATTATTTATTGTAATTTATTTATTTAATTATTTGTATTATGTGATAATAGTATTTTATTTATTTTAAATTTATTTGATATTTATATTTTAGTATTTAGTATTTTATATATATATATATGAGTAATATATATATCTAGAAGTAATTATATAAAATATATAATATATAGATATAAATAGTATAATATATATATATATATAATATAGAGAGATATATAAGATAGATTAATATATAATATATAAATATAGATAATATATATATATATAATATAACTCTAGTAGATATATAATATATAGAGATATATATAGTAATATAATTAGTATAGAAGATATTAATATATATAAGTATATATTAATATTAATATATTAATATATAATAAATATAAAGAATAAGTAATATAGGCATTATGTAGAAACTGTTATACAGTCCCTAACCGATATGATAGGGTACTATCTATATCCTAACCTAACCTATACCTAACTTGTTTATATTAATAATTTGAATATGTATATTTATTTTAATGAAATTTATTTTATTTGATATTATATTGATTATTATTATTAAGTATATATTATTTTATTATTATTTATTTAATATATTATATTTAATTTTATATATATTTTATGTTATTTTAATATATATAATTATATAATAATATATAATATATATAGATATTTAATATATTAATATAGTTAATATATAATTAATATATAATATATAATAATATTATATATAAATAATTAATAAAATATATATATTATAATATATAATATATATATATATATATAATATATATATATTATAATATAATATATATATATGTTAATAAACTATTTAATATATATTTTTAATATAAATAATAGTTAATCAATAATTATTTAATTAATATTTGTATATAAATTTATATAATATAGTTTATATAATTAATTATTTTAATTATAAATTTAAAAAGTTTTGAATAATATTAAATAAAGAAATAATAAAATATATATGCAAGAGAACATATATACTAATAGTAGGAAATAAAATAAGGTTATATAGATGATAGCATATATATAATATATATATATATTATATATATACTATATATATATAGGCCGAAAATATTATTATGCGAGCGTTTCAGTTATGAAACTTATTACAAAATAGAAAGTATATAACTAATGAGGATTATTTCACTTTTACACGAAAAGCTATATTAATAAATAATATTCTTTTTATGATCTAATGGAAGTAAAATTCATATAATCATTTATTGAATTTCTATGACTAAAATAAATAACACATTGTCCGAGTTGATAAGGATTACAATTTCTAGAGATATAGAAAGTATGAAATACATTAATCTCTCTCTACTCTAACGAGATCTTCTTACACAGCCTGCACTGTCTCCTAACGTAAGCGTTGTAACATAGTAACTCGGTCTTAGCTATAGATCGACATATCTGCGACGGCGAATGATTGCATCGGAACCGATACGGTTTTTCTCTCAAATCTTAATATCATGCTAGTTTTTCAAGTTTGTATTATTTACAATGAAGTCAAAAATCCCTTTGATTTCTCTACGCTTCTGCGCTCTCTCCTTTTGGCGTCTCTTCGTCACAGGCTTACGCTTCTCCACTTGTCGCTCATTCTTCTCCTCCTTGCTCTATACAATGTATCCGAAATGTTAGGCACAGCCCACGCCTGTCGCCCTCCTCTTATTTATTGCACTTAATTCGTTTCGCGTTTAGTTGGCTCAGATGGCATATAGCGAGCTCTCATTACTCGTAGCGCGCGACTTAATCACTTACAATACTTTTCTGCGCTATAATCACACTCGTCCTGAGAGATCCCCAACCAAAGTTCATTAATTTGCCTCGTGATCTTGCGCGTGCAATGTTGAATCGTCATTCTCAAGAGGCAATTTCTCATATACCGGCCTCTGGGAAGAGTGTCTGGCTTAGTCTTAACGTTATATAAAGCGATTAACTTTGAGCAAACACTGGGTCTCAAAGTAAGCGAAATAATTGCCGTGATATGACAAAAGTTTCCCGTGAAGTGCAACGAGGCAGCAGTTAGTAACACTGGCTCATAAACAGAACTTTTAACACCTTCATATCAAGGTCGTTCACGCTAACGACTTCAAAAGCATGACAAGCAGGTGCACCCTCAAGATAGTCCGTACCATAAGTCAATCTTAAGTACACCAGTGGCCAGCAGTTGCATTCTAGAGCCAACAAGTGAACTTCAGGTACACAAAACAATAACTACAGTATATTCAAACAACGTAATGAGGGTTGTTCCTTAAATCTTATACTAAACCTTATGCTCAGTATAGGGAGTATAAGTTATTGAATGAGTGGATACCGACTATACACGATTTTAAATATAGAGTTGAGTAACTAATCCTACACACTTATGATCAACAAGCATTCAGTATATATCTAGTAATACTTACTTTTTCTCCTAACGTATGGCATTTTTTAACAAATTAGAGACTGCACCGTATATGATATATGTAAAACGAGAATAGGCTTATACCCTATACCACTAATCTTAAAATATATCCTAATATAAGAAGCAAATTTGTAGCACTTATTACTTTAAGACAGCAGGTAATGAACATATCGAAAAGTGACATACAAACTATCAGTAAGGTGGACACAACACATCGTAACAAAGGGGCTGTTAAATAGTTACCTGACATATTGATGGAATAACAAGATCGGTTTGATAGATGTTTAAGCCTAAGCCCTGGTAGCGGGTGAAGCGAATCTCGGAGGGGTACAATTGAATAAAAATGACCGAGCAACTCTGGGTCCG
>JABUQX010004442.1:0-27500 GCA_015478945.1 Trachelipus rathkii | reverse complement strand
ACTTGTTGAACGTAGAATACGGAGCACAAGAGGAAGTGGTGGAGGACAGGGGAGAAGCGGAGGAGGGGAGAGAGGAGGAAGAGGAGATTACAATGGAAGAATATGAGGAGGCTATAAAAAAGATGAAAAGGGGCAAAGTGCTTGGAGAGGATGGAGTGGCGGTCAAGTTGGTGATGGAGGGAGGAGAAGAATTGAAGGAGAGAGTTCGTAACCTGTTGAACATTTGTTGGAGAGAGGGAAAGTGCCGGAGAGATGGGGAAAGCTATAATAATACCAATATATAAAGGTAAAGGAGATCCAAGCAACTGTGACAACTACAGAGGAATAGCATTGATAGACCACCTGGCAAAAATCTACGAAAGAATATTGGAGAGAAGGTTGAGAGTGATTGTGGATCCGAGACTGGGAGAGGAGCAACATGGGTATAGAGGAGGAAGAGGAACGACAGATCTCCTGTTTACACTAAGGATAGTTATGGAGATGTTAGAATACGGCAAGAGTTTTTACGTTGCGTTTATTGATTCTGTACCGAGGGAGAGACTGTGGAGAGTCATGGAGGAAAATTATGGAGTGAGTTGAAGGTTGAAGAAAGCAATAATGAATATGTACGAAAAATGTAGTTGTAACATCATGCAGAACTGATATTGAAAATGATATATGGTTCGAAGTAAAAACAGGAGTTAAACAAGGGAGTGTATTATCGCCTATATTGTTCATTTTATATTTAGATGTGGTAATAAGTAAAGTGAAGGAGAGACTGGGAGTATTTGATGGGGATATAATGGCGTATGCAGACGATCTGGCATGTTGGAGTGAAGAGGAGGAGAAGATACGGGAGGTGGTGAGGCTGTTTGCGGAGGAGTTGGAGGAGGCAGGGATGAAGATGAATGTACATAAAACAGAGATATTAATGGTAACGGGAGGAAACGATGAAGGTATGAGGATGATGGTGGGGGGGAGGAGGTGAAGGCGGTGGATTCCTGCGTTTATCTAGGTGGATGTTTTAACAGAGAGGGAGGATGTGGAGGAGAGATTACTGGAAGATTGAAAAAATACGGACAAGCTATGAGAGCATTGTACCCATTGATGAAGGATGGAAACGTTGAAATGGATGTTAAAAGGGTAATCTTCGAAAGTATACTTACCCCGACTCTGCTGTATGGAGCCTAAACGTGAACTACTACGAGAAGAGAGGAGAGTAGAATACAAGTGGCAGAAATGAGAGTTCTGAGAGCAATGACTGGAAGAAGCAGAAGAGACAGAATAAGGAACGAAGTAACCAGAGAAACTGTGGGAGTGAAGAAGATTATACTGAAAATGGATGTGGGAAGATTGAGATGGTGGGGACATCTGGATAGGATGCAGCCTGAAAGAATGCCGAAAAGAAGATGGGAGTGGACACTGGAGGGAAGAAGACCGAGGGGTAGACCGAATAAGAGATAGACCGAATCGGTGGAGGATTCTTTGAAGAGATGCCAGCTGCAGACAATGAGATGTTGAAGAGAAGAGGAGTGGTCCAGGATAGGGATGTCTGGAGGAAGACCCTCGCGCGGATGACAGGATGAAAATCCTTTCTGAGAGAGGAAGTAGTAAGTAGTAAGTAGTAAGTAAGAAGTAAGTAAGTAAGTATATATATATATATATATATATATATATATATATATATATATATATATATATATATATATATATATATATATATATATATATATATATATATATATATATATATATAATGATATGGGCTATATAGTTGAAGAGTTAACAAACACATATCCAGGGTTTCTGTGGTATTTGGTGGTGGGGCTTCGCCATGTATGCGAAATAAGTAAAGTTTAACCAAGTTCATGCTATTGTGTGGTGGACTTGGCTAGTCGTTGGAAGAGCAACCGAAATGCTCATGTATGAGAATGGGAGCGATATCAGTATCTGCCAAGCACGCAGATTCAGAAATGGGTGAAGAATACGGGACTGTTTCCATGGAGATGGTGTACGAAGGTGTGGTCTTTTTGTAATTGAGTTGTAGTTGCGATATTGAGATCCAATATTCGATCTGATGGATTGCGAAAGTCTAATGCTAAAGACTTTGTCAGTGAGCCATCAGGTGGATCAAGAGGTCGGTGATTTTTGAAGACTGGACAATTTGAGTTAAGATGGGAGACTTCTGGGTTCCTTTTCATGCTGCCAACAGATGCAGAACCCTTGAAGAGTTTGCGGTGTTTGGGCGAACGGTTTTCCATTGTTCTCTCTCGAAAACGCAGGAAACATAAGGCTTAATTTTGGAACTATAATCCATTCCATCCGCTAAGGCATAGAATCCTTTAGGGAGTGCTGGGATAGAAAATTCGGAAAAAGAGTTATAGAAAAATTCGGAAAATCTGGAATAATCCTACAAGCTATCAGAGGGTTTGTTGGTGGGTTGTTCGATAGCTATGATTGTTTGGTTATAATCTATTGATGTCATTGCTTTGGTTTCAGGAATAGATTTATTTGCCAGATCTATCCTGAGTTGCATTTTTTACATCTTTGGTAGGTGTGTTTTGCTCTAGAAATTAATATCTTTTATATTTTAGCGATATATATATATATATATATATATATATATATATATATATATATATATATATATATATAAATATATATATATATATATATATATATATATATATATACACGTTACCTTATCCACCAATAAGGGGGCATATTGGGTTGGAGCAGGATAATTTCTGACTCCTGCTGATTTTCTTCAATACCGGATACGTATCACTACCGATACTAATACCAAAATTTTTGCAGATACCCGATACTGATACCGATACTTTTATCTCTATAAATATGGACTAATATATATATATATATATATATATATATATATATATATATATATATATATATATATATATATATATATATATATATATATATATATATATATATATATAGTTTTAGGTTATTAGAACATATGACGGAACAATTCAACATCTGCCCATCAAAGGGGTATCTTATCTTATGGTTCATTCGGTAGAGCGACAGAGTCGCATGGTAAGGGTCCGAGTTCGATATATATATATATATATATATATATATATATATATATATATATATATATATATATATATATATATATATATATATATATATATATATATATATATATATATATATATATATATATATATATATATGTATATATATTTATATATATAATATATATATATATATATATATATATATATATATATATATATATATACTCATAGTATAGGGTCTAGAGTTCGATATATATATATATATATATATATATATATATATATATATATTATCCCTGTGTGGGGGAAAAATTCCCTCACTAAATGTCCTACTTGCCGTAGGAGACGACGCAAAAAACCGAGATTCATTGGTTTGGGGTCCTGCTATCACGTATTAATGCTCTAAGGATTTCTGCACAGCTTCCACATTCAATCAATCACAATCTCACATCCAATCTTGGCCATTTCACCAGTAATTCCATCTATACCTGCTGATTTACCAGTCTTCAACTTCTCTCCCTGCCTGTTACGTACTCCCTACTAATTAATTACCACATCCCCAACATACCTTTTTCGTACACCATCAAACCCTCACACATTCGCAATCTCCTTTTCATCATATCAATGTTTTTCGAAATGCTTCCTCCAGACCCTCCTTGTGTATCTATGTCATCAGTCACAAAAGAACCATCTCTACTATATATATATATATATATATATATATATATATATATATATATATATATATATATATATATATATATATATATATATATATATATATATATATATATATATATATATATATATATATATATATATATATATATATATATATATATACAAAAAGCCAAAACCTAACCTAACCTACCTAACCAAACCTATTCTAACCTTACCTTACTAACCTAATCTATGAGAAAATTGAGCAGGTAATGACCGACATCAAACCCAACAAGAAAATATAATACATTTATTATGTACGCTATTTTGAAACGTTCACTAATAAATTCGCAAATGTTGTATAAGAGCAATTAACAACTTTGATTTACGGTTATGTCTATGCATAATCTAAATTAATTTCAATCAATCTATATTTTAGAAGTTTAAAAAATATATCAAATGTGTGAAGCAACTTTTATAAATAATTTGTTATTTTCTCTAATTTATTTCTTTTTCAATTATGTATATATATTTCAAAATAAAAACATTACATTAATAAAAATATAATTTTTTTTCCTTTTCAAGTTTTATTAACTGCTTATCTTTGTCTACTGAAGCAACACCAATGAGCTAAAAGGGTAAAGAATCTCCTGAAGTTGATGATGACGATACTAGCATAGATACTAGCCTAGAGGAAGAAGATGAAGATGAGTATTATTCATTGTGGTTCTCCGTTGAAAAAATTTTGGATAAAAGAATTGTAGATGGCGTTGTTGAATATTTCGTGAAGTGGAAGGACTATGGAGAGGAAGAAAGCTCATGGGAACCAGAAGCCAACTTGGATTGTCCCGAATTAATTGAAGAATTTGAAGAGACCAGAAAAATGGAAGAAGCTTTAAGAATAGAGGAGAAAAAAATCAAATCGACCAAATCCGCACCAGGAGAAAGTCCAAAGAAAAGATTCAAAAAGTCATTGGAGGATGACAATCAACGAAGAGGATTCGATCGAGGTCTCGAAGCCGAAAGAATTATTTGTGCTAATACAGACTCCTCTGGCTAATTAGTGTTCCTTATGAAGTGGAAAGGCACAGATGAAACTGATATAGTACCAGCTCGACTGGCGAATTCAAGGTGCCATTAAATTGTTATAAAATTTTATGAAGAAAATCTCATATGGCATTTCTCCCCCAAGGATGAAGAGGAAGGAAATTTAGTTGCCGATTAATGATGAATGTAGGAAAAGAAGTAAATATTAATGTTAATTACAAAAAGAAATAAGAATAACATATTCAGAGAGATGTTTTTTTATTCAATACCATTCCTTATTATAATTATTAATATAATTATTTACTTATATAATTATATTATATAACTATACTTACTTTGATATAACTTCATTAATATATATATATATATATATATTATATTATTAATAAAAATATATAAATATTAATTTAATTTGAATTAAATTTTTGCATTCTCTGGTCATTAAACTTATGATATACCTTTATATATAGCACCTTCAAGTCAATCGATCATCTTGTCCAAGAGATTGTTGAAAATAACACCAGGTATACACAGCTATCTTTGAAAATGACCTGCAACGCTCCAGCTTTGATTGAAATTACATGTGCTAAATTTCGATTTCTCTTAGGAAAATATTTAACATTTAGAAGAAATATGAATTCTTTTTTAAAAAAAAAATCTATGAAAAATTGCGGTGATTGAATGTTTACAACTTGCGTCGATCTAAGAGATTTTCAAGAAAGTAATTAGAAAATGTTGAAAGAATTCTCCTCAGATGAAGGAAAATAGCAATCTTCAATGAAATAAGATGATCTGTTACGACCTAAATTTATTGACTTAGTATTGGAAATCTGTGCAAGTAATAAAGATATGCATATAAAATTATAATTTATAAGTATTCAAGCTAATAGTTAAAGAAGTTTGCTAATGTGAAATTTTTTTTATTCGTATCTAAAAGGAGAATAATAAATGATTTATCAAACATAAATAAAGTTAGAGACATCTTTCTCTCATCTCCAATTTGTGGAGAAATATAGGCATTAAGACAAGTAATGTGAGCTATTCTCTCTTGGCTCAGCTTCGTCTTACTCACATGTAAAATGAAACACCTCCCCCCCCCCTTATATTGCTCTGCCCGTGAGCGGTAGTGTTAACTGTAATATAGTATAATAATATATTATATATACTATATATACTATATATATATATAATATATATTTACTATAATTTATATATAATATATATAATTTATATATATATATATATATATTATATAATATTATAAATATATATATATATATTATATATATATAGTATTAAATATATATATATAATATATATAGAGTATACTATATATATATAAAGTAAATATATAACATATATATATTATATATATATATATAATATGCACTGTACAGGATGTTCGATAATTATCTAGACAATTTTCTCATAACACAAATATACAGTTGGCAAACCAAGAAGGTTGAAACAAACATATTTGGAATCTTTATGACCCAAAGTTTATTTCACATGACAATGTTTCAAACATTCAATATGTCCACCATTAGTAATTCTCAAAACATCCAGGCGATATTTCAAATTATGCCATGTACTCACCAGCATTTCCACATTTACTTGTTAAATAGCAGTTGAGATTCCTGCTTTTAAATCAGTAATTTCTGTCACCTGGGTATTGCACAACATCTTTGACGAATCTCCAAACGAAAAAATCACATGATGTGACGGGAGATCTAGGCAGCCATGGGATTGAACCCCCACGGCCGATCCACCTGTTTTGGAATTTGCTGTTAATTAAGGGACATGCGGATAATTTTACACCGATTCGACTGTGAGCCATCTTGTTGAAACATTTTGTGGGGATGCAGTCCATCCAGTTGCGGATAAACAAAGTGCTCTAACGTATCCAGGTACTTTTCGGGGGCAACTGCTGGTTTATGGAAAAAGAATGGTCCAATCACCCTATCATGTAAAAGACCACACCACACATTAACATTTGAACTGTCTCTAATGTGCTCTGCTGTGATATGAGGATTTTCTGACCCATATATGTGCACATTTTGTTTGTTACCTTTCCCCGAAATAATAGAATATTTCCTAATCAGAAAATATCTCTTGTCAGGAAATCATTAAAGTTGCCGACATTATCAAACATAGTCATTGCAAATTCCTTGCGTACGACCTTATCACTATGTGCAATATGTTGCAATAGTTGCAACTTGTAGGGATAAAACTTCAAACGTTTAAGCAAGACATCGTGCACTGTCGAAAAATGTATCCGTAACTGTCGCGTCGCAATTCTGTTCGACTTGATTGGACTACGAAGAAAGGACTCTTGAATGGACTCAACCTTTCCACCAAACGTTCGAGAACGCCCTGCACCTTTCTTATGCTCTGTACAGGCTTGAACAACCTCCGTCCTCTCCAGTATTATTCTACAAACAAATTCTGAGTAACATCCCACCACCACGAAACAACATCTCATACACTAAACAAATCCTCACACTCCTAACCGAAAACTATTTAAGAAACCGCAACCAAACAATATACTAAATGAACATCCACTAGAAATAGCATCTGAATTTAACTCTCTTCCAAGAACCATTCAGTCATCTTTAGCCAAACTGAGATGCGACCACCACCCAAATTTGCACACTTAAAAAAGATATCAACTTATATATAATCAACCTGAGATACCTGAACAAAAATTGCAACCAATTCCCGAAACTTATTCACATTCTACTAGACTGTCATCGACCGTCAACAGAGAAAATGGGAAATTCATACCCTAGCATCTGTGGAGGGAGGCCAGCGCGCGGCGGGTGTCATGGCAAAGCGTCAAAAGAAGGTATATATATCATTATAAGTATATTATATATATATATAGTTATATATATACCTATATATTATATATATAGTAAACTTTATATATTATATATATAATATATTATATTATTATATATAATATATATTATATATTATATAAATATAATATATATATAATATAATATATATATATATATAAATATATTATAATAATATTATATATATATATATTATATCATATATATATATATGTATTATATATATATCTATATAATATATATATATATATATATAATTATATAGTATATTATTATATAGCATTTAATCATGATAATATAGATATATATAATATATGTTATTTTTATATTTATATATAAATCATATATATATATATACTATATATAAAATATATTATAGTATACTATATAGTATATATATATAATATGATAATATGTAATATATTAATATATATATTATATATATTAAGATATAATATATATATATAATATATAATATAATATAATATATATATTATATATACTGCATCAACAATATTTCTTTTCATTTCACATATCATTTTATAACTAAATATTATACGGGTAAAAGTAAATTAAACTTCTAGTAACAAAATCATTCAGATAATTATTATATTATCAAAACCTCTTTTATAAGTGCTATTAAAACTACTAGGTCGATATCCTGAAACACACGTACAAACACACACACACCACACACACATCACACACACACACACACACACACACATCACACACACACACACACACACACACACACACCACCACACACACACACACACACACACACACACACACACAAAAAAAAAAAATGAACTACTCAAAATCTAAACATAATCTTTTCTTTTCTATCTTAACTATTAATTTTCTTATCATGTTCTTGTATTTAATCTAACTCTCATCAACAATCTCAACATTTTATTAGCTTTATTTCTAACTTCAAAGCATCGGTCAGTTTATTACGCTTTCAAAATAATGTAAAAGAATCGCACATAAGTCATTTCTCTCTATTCCAGTCTCTTCCGTTTCATTAAATAATTAAAATTTTTTTTTTGAATTACCCACGGGAAGAACTTTACACCTTTTCCTATTAAAATTCTTACCTTTTCTTGAACGGTCTGAATTTCATCATAAGAAACCCATTGATCGTTATTATATGCATAGGGTCCCATGGTACCCGATGAATCCCTAACAACAGTCCAGCCTTCGTAGATTACGTAGTAGCAAATCTAAAAATAATAATAATAATAATAATAATATTAATAATAATAATAATAATAATAATAATAATAATAATAATAATAATAATAATAATAATAATAATAATAATAATAATAATAATAATAATAATAATAATAATAATAATAATAATAATAATAATAATATAATAATAATAATAATAATAATAATAATAATAATAATAATAATAATTTCAACGGGATTTAATTAGAAATTATTAAAATAAAACAAAGTGGAAAATACAAAGGTGCTAAGGTAGCATCACACAAGCTGAAAAGAGTTTTTCTAGAGTACGTTTTCGTGTTTTTTAATTCTCAATCTTCAATTAGTATTTTGCCAGGGACTTATGTCTAGCCTCTCTTTTAACTTTCAGTAAAATTGCTAATTATTTTCTTGAATAAATATTTTTTCAACCACCTACGATGTCATTTCTTAATAGTAGAGGGAGATACCAAGCAAATAATGCATGCAATAGCTAACTGCACTCATCAAAATCCTGGAAAGGCAAGCACATATTGTAATTTTTTGTAACATAGTTCTTCTGTTTTTGTTTGGCCTAAAGATCTTGTCCTTCTCAACAGAGTTGTGAGTTGAGATATTAAAAAAAATTATAACCATGAAATATTACCTTTAAGAAATTTTTTCATAGAAGATATGCTCATTTCCTTCAATCTCATATATATCATAATTCTCATTTAACTAAAACAAACAAAGTCATTCTTGTAGTTCTACGTACTACTCAAATATTTCAATCTACTTTCTTAGATAACGCGTTCAAATTTCTGCACATTTTTCAGTTAAGGATCTAACATAACTATTAATTATTAGGCTCGATCATTACTTCTTTACTCTTCTAAGCAATATTATGACTTATACTTCCTATTATTTTATTATCAATATTTCAGATTTCAAATTGCTTCTAATAACTACATCCATATTCATTTCTTTAACAGACTAACGAATTTCAACCATTTCTTATTCACGTTATAATTAAAATTTTTATTTCATTTATCATTGTAAAATAAATACCTTACAATTTTATTCAAGTCAAGTTTGAAATATGAAAATCTCAAGATTCCCAACTGGAGTAGGCAATTTATTATCATCAGCAAAATTAGAAACCCTTCTTTGTATTCTCTCTTAAAATCGACTTAAATTGATTTGGAAAAGTGAAGTCAGCACAGAACCGTGAGGAACACCATTGTTACCACCTCCAATATTGATCTTTTGTTGCTCAACCAATTTTTTATTTTAACCAGGTAAAACTATCTCCACCTAATCCATTATGTGATAATTTGTGCATTAACCTAGCCTGGGCTACTAAATGAATAATATTAACTGGTACACTTTCGTCAACATAATCAGTAATAAATTCCATAATTATTAAACGATGTGTCTAACGATTTCCTCCCCCCCCCTATTCCAAAAATAATTAAATTTATCTTCTTTTTCATCTGCTCCCAGAAAGGGCTCTCACCTTGTCAGTGGGACCAGCATTATCTCCTTTCTTGTCTCTGGTAGAAGCAATATATTATATATATATTATATATTTAATATATTATAAATAAATATAATTATGATATATAGATATATATAATATTAGATATATATATATAATATATATAATATATATTATATATAATATTAATTGGAAAAATCCCTAGGCGCTCTGTTAATAAAAATCCCTAGGCGCTCTGTTAATGGGACTTTAACGTACACCACACTGAATGATAAGGCTCCTCTCATACTGAGACAGGTAGAAAGAGGCTACATCTTTTAGCATTTTCAACGCTTGAACAGTTGGTTAAGGAACTAACAAATCCTAGATCAACCATAACCAAATCTTAAACACGCTTGACCAATTCTTCACCACTATTCTTTCTCAGTATAAATATACCAATTTTCCCCCTTTCTATAAATCTGGCTACAACAATCTTGTATCTTTCCTTTATAAGGTTTTCTGTACAGCAGCTCCACCATACTCTAAGCGTATTTTCTGCAACTTTAATCGAACTAAATGGAAGGGATTACTTCACTTCTTTGAAACCTACCTTTAAAGTAAATCCAGTTTTATCTCGGGATGCTTTGGCGTTTGCTGAAAAGGTAGAGATCGTAATCTACAAAGGAAGGAGCAGGTTCATTTCATCTTCAACTATATAATTTTCCCTCAAAATCCTTTGAACGATTGCACTTGTTCTTGTGCTGTTCAAGATAGAAAATAAGCTTATTGGAAATGGAAATACTCTCGTTTTCAGATCTTTCTTGCTACTTTTTTAAGCTCTGAATCGTTATTGGGATATTTATTCGACAGGCTAAGCATACTTTCCAAAAAAGAAGTGCACTTACCAACGTGCCAAAAACATCAGCAACTTCTGTAAATCTGATATTCATCCCCATTCAATTTTCGGATCTTTTGCGATCACTCCATTTGTAAAGATTAATTTCTCATGCCTTCTTCATTTAATTCCACCTTTTACGATTTTGACATCTCTCCTCCAATTCCCTCTCTTTTCAGTGTCTCATGGATCAACCTGTAATTACACATGATCGTGTTGATTATGGATGCCGATTATATAAAAAATCTCGATATGTCGATAATAGATATTCTAAAAAATATCAAAGTGAATTCGATACCATCGGTTAGAAGATATCGTTAAATCGATTTTAAATAATATGTTTAATACTACTACTTTTCCTTCCAGTGCTGAAGCCACGCATATGTCACGAAGAAAGGTTGCCGCTCTGATCCTTCAAACTAATTCTCCTCCTTACGCTCTCACTTTATCTATCTAAATCTTGAAACTCTTCTCACTGTCATTTCCTGAATCATCTGAGATCTCATTCCTCTTCTTTCAGATCACAGTATGGCTTTCGTCGTTCGAGGTTAACTGGTTGACATACTTTTCCATCTAACTGATTTATGTCTTCTGCCCTTAGGACCATGGGGAGTCTGTGCGGCGGCTGCTGATTTATCCAAGCCTGATTATCTGGTATTGGCACTACCTCACTGCTTTCTACAGCTCTACTTTCCTTCGTTTCCTCCTTCTCTTGCTTACTCTTTGTCTAGTTTTCTTCCCGGATCGCCCAATATCAGCAATGTTGATGCAGCTCCTCTTCATCCCTTCCTGTTTAACTGTGGTTGCTGGTACGTGTTCTTTCTATCTCCAACTTTATATTCCAACTTTTCTCACAGATCTCCTCGCCAGCAGTAATTCCAATCTTGTTCACCTCTTATCCGCATAACTAACTCCCACTTCTTAACTCCATTTCATATATACGTCATATGAATCACGAGGCGAATTTTATAAGTTATAATAATCATACTCCAACCATTGTTCTCCATCACTCTTCTATTGTGTACTTCATTTCACTCTCCATCATTACTGAGGGTAACTTCTCTTAAACATATTAAAATGTGGTGCTTGTTTTGCAAGATTTTCGCTCAAACATCGTTAAAATTTTTTAAAGCATTCTATTAGTTGCAATGGAACCACTTTCTGTTAATGAAGAAATGAGAATGCCAAGGTCAGAATCAATGTAAAATAAAAAAAATCAATTGAAATTTTCTTTCTTGATCGATTTTCAAATCTAGTTAGACCCGAAGTTCGTGAAGCATAGATTCATGTTTACCAATCTCTTGGTAAAATCATTTAATAGTTGTCTTTTAAAAATACACCAATTTTTTAAATAAATTTGATCTATACAGTCATATTTAGAATTTTGATATTTAGCATCTAACTCAATCATAATGTGCACTCCAGAAAGATATTTTTCTACTCTAAAAAGGCTCCAAACATACTTTCACAATTCTACAGAAGAAGAAAGACCAACGGAACTGGCACAATATAAACGAATACATAAAATAATATCTTTTTCATTTTGGTAGATCATTTTATTCCTTCGGTTCAAGATGATAATATAAATATATTATATTAATTTATAATATATATATATATATTGTACTATATAATATAATATATATTATATATATATATTATATATATATAATAATAATATCATATATATTATATATGCATTATATATAATTAAACGGAGTTCGTTCAGTAGTACGTATAGCTAATGATATGCGTTACGTAAACTGTTATCGTGGGTTGCGTAAGTGTTTTATACTTTTCGTCACAATGCGTATATACAATATATGCGGATATATATATTATATAGATATATATATAATATATTATAATATATATTATTATATATATATATATATATATATAATATATATATATATATATATATAGTATATATCACTTCCGTATGTGTATAGTAATTTTGGAATCTGACAATATATGCAAAAAAGCGTTATGAAACTGACAACCTGACAGACAAGGGAAAGGACTATGCCACAATAATATTTTATTTCATTTTTAATTATCTTGTTTAAGTGGTACATTCTGTATATCGAGTCTATCACTATTAAATGTAATTTTAAGATAAAGAGCTTTTTGGCTTTTTTTGCAAGGTCAACCATATACCTTGTGAACAAACAGTATTATACAATCTGCATTTCAGTATTGCTTACTTAAAAACGAAAGAGAATTAACTTAGGAATATTTGTAATTTCAGTTCATAGTTAAGATTTATCGCTTCATCATAGAAAAGAATGCAATGATTTTAAATTTTTTTGATCATGCTCATAATGGTTGTGTGTTGAGGTATATTTAAAATATATAGTATATACATATTGATATATATATATATAGTTTATATAATATATATATATTATATATATATATACTATATATTTATATATATATTATATAATATAATAGAATATATATATAGTATATATAATATATATAATGATATAATATATATAGAGTTATATAGTAGTATATATATATAAATTATATATATTAATATATATTATATATATATATATAATATATATATATTATATATGTATATATATCATGCCAGACTACATATAAACTACATAAAAGCCATATTATCTTTCGGCAGCTAATAAACAGTCTATTAGTAAAAGTTAGGGCTGTCTTTACAGGCATATTGGATCAGTAAAGTTTTAGGGTTAACTTTTATACCGGCACTGAGTCACGCACCCCTTAAAATGGATCATTTACCTTTAGCGGGTTCGAGCGATGGGGGTACGGATGGGACGTTTCAGTACCCCGAGGGATGGTCCGGAGAACCCCCCGACACCCAAAGACCCAAAAGCGGGGTTCCGGAGACCATGCCCGGAGGGGGGGATTCCCCGTTATCCCACTAGAGGCCGAGAAACCCCGACTCCGTCCATCATCCGTGGGTATTCGTTAGTGATATACCCCAGAAAACAGATAATTCCCAAAAATGAGTTATTGGACATTTAATGCGCAACAATCTTTATGTCGTACTCTATAATCTCAAACCATTTTGTTTATAGCGACTTTGATTTCGAATATTTATAGATAATATAATATATTATATAGTTATATTATAATATATATAATTTATATATATATATAATATAATATATAAGTATATTATAGTATATATATATATAGATATAGATATTATATGACGAGCTAGCGTAAGATGACGCAATCTTCTGACTTACAGTTCAAACGTGGACCCATGAGATCTGACGTTCGGACTATGACGTCACGCGCTTCATGTATATCTACATACGAACGAAGCTCCTTTTGGAATGTAATTTTTCCCAGTATATATAATATAATAGTAGATAAATATAGTATATATATAGATTAATATTCATATATATTATGATATATAATAATATATAATAAGATATATATATATTTATATATATATATATCATATATATAGTAATAATAGATATTATAGTAAAGCAAGTCATATATATAGATATATATAATATAAATATATATATATATTTAATGATATATATTATAGTATATATATTATAATTTGATATAATTATATATTAATCATACCAACCTCACTAAAAGCGTAGAGTTTCACCTGAATCCTGTTTAGAGACCTGGGCTCTGCTCCGGAAATCGTCGGCTATTGATTTTGCTCGATCGCTTTAAGTATAAGATGTTTCGCAGACATCGGAATTTCCTAACTAATTTTTCAAAGGTCAGGCTCCCAAGCTGATCCAATTAGTAACTGTTGTATGTCCGAATATTATATAGTATATATATATATATATATGATCATATATATAGTATATATATATATATAGATATATAATATATATATATAAATATATATATACTATATATATATATATACCTAATATATATAATCATTGTTTTTGAGTGGGTCACAGAGCTCCACCACGTACCCATAGAGAGGCAAGAAGTTTTGAAATCCCAACTTCTATGAGGCCACCTTTGATGCTATAGATATATAGTATAATAGTATATATATATATATATATAATATATATAATATATTATATATATTATATATATGATATTATATATATATATATATTATATATATATATAGTAATATATTTATTATATATATATATATTATATATATATATATTATTATATATATACGATATATATATATATACTATATATATATATATAATAATAGATTATATATATATAGCTATATTATATAGTATGTCTATCCAGTAAACTATTATTTCCTTTCGAATTCCTAAAAAGTTAGTTGGCCTTTTTAGATAAGCAAAAGAATATACGGTCAATTCAAATCTTGAACTCAGATTGATGAGGGGACGATTAATTCCTTATAAGACTAAAAATAAAGTTTTTATTTCATAAATTGATGTTAATATAGATTTATAACAGTTTAGATTATTATGAATATTCGTTTCCTGTTTATAGACTTTTCTTTTGTATATAATTATTGATTTAATTGATATATACTTATAAATCTTTATATAAGAAAGTAAAAATAATAATAAGTTTACGTAAGAGCTACATTAATTTTTTATTATTATTATTTCGGAGATTTTCTAGATCGCTTAAAAGCTTTTATGTATTTTATCATTTATTTACGAAATAATTTAAACTATTATAGTGGAGCAACCGTTGCACTTATATGAATATATGCGCGCACGCTTTCTAAACACTTGTTTGTTGATGAAATTTGAAATCTGCAATGGATTAGACTTAAAATTACACGTGTACAGGAATTTGAAACGAAGTTAATAAACTGTTATTAGGCATATCGTTAGGCGCAAGTTTCGTATTAAAAAAAAGTTGTTTCAGCGTTCTTCGATTCTACCCAAATCAAAATTTGAGTTTGATCTATACCTACGAGAGAGATCTTCAGAGAACAACTTGCAATGGCCAGTGATTATGAAGGAACAAGCAGAAGGAAGAAAGAGATAGCGACAAGCCCTTCCTCTACAACTACTAGACTTGTGTTGAAGAAGAAGAACTCCCAGCACCTCCTGCCTACAAAGAGCGTCCAGTGCCTCTTCGCTACCAGAGATCTGATCCACTTCACCGTCACTACATAAGAGTGAGCCTCTTTCCAACCTGCATTATATATATAATATATATTATATATATATAATATATAATATATATATATATATATATATATATATATATATATATATATATATTATAATTATTTTATTTTGTATTAATAGATATATATATATAGAGAGAGAGAGAGAGAAGTATGATTTTCTGAATAGAGAGAGAGAGAGAGATGAGAGGGAGAGAGAAGAAGATTAACTTTCAGCGTTTTCCGGCAAAAATATCTTGTTCTGCCATCACATTCTGTTTTATTCAGTGACCTCTAAATGTTAAATAGAAACAAACTTAAAAACCTGTCCTAGTTTTTTTTTATCCTTAGCCATTTTTTAATGCGTCTCATAGAGGAAAAAAATCTTTTTTTCAAAGCCCACTGAGTTCACAGGCAAAAGCTTGTGTAAATTGGGGACCAAGTCTCATCAAACATCTGTTTCGAAGCTTTTGAATTGCAACTCCATTTTTTATTTTTTCACCACATCTGAATGATTAATATTTCAGCCTTGAAGGAGAAGGTGTCGATATTCATTACGTTCTTATAATTTTCTACAAAAGCTTCTTCTAAGTTTAAATCCAACTTTAGATAAGAGTCGAATGACTGTGCTAAAGCAGACTTTAAATATTTTTTTTATTTTTTAAGTAACTCAAAACATATTTCACTTAATAATAGACGTTTGTTTTCCAATATTCGGAAGGTTTGTTTGTGTCTAATGGCAAGTCCACCTGATATTGGCTAGAGTAGTCTCCGTCAGGCAATCTTTTATTATTATAATCAGCCTCTCATTTTTCAAAAACCAACCGCCATAGAGAAGTTTTATGTTTCTCTGCGAAGCTCTTTATTTCTTTCCAGAGGTGGTCAAATTGGTTTCTGCTATTCTCTAAAGGAGCTATATTGTCAGTTATTAATTCACTCGTTTTACCAAGAATTGCATCCTTACTTTTGAAGGTATGAAGGTGTAAGACTTCCAGTTAATTGAAAAATGCATTTGCAGTTTAAACCTTTAAATAAGAATCTACGACTACAATGTTGATTAAGTATGTGGGCTACACAGTGGGTATAGGTGGGTTTTGTCTTGCTGGTGAGTTTCATTTTAATTTACTTGGAGAACGTGATATATCTTTGACTTAACACTGGATTGGTCGTAGGAATTTTGGTATACCAGTTAACATTGCTTTGATTAAAAATTTCATAATTAGTTTATTTAAAACCTTGGCCTCCCTAGAGGTGGATCAATTCAGGAAACCCAGAAATCGCTCTTCAACATCTGAGTCATTGACAAATCTTATGGCCACTGATAATTATTCTTCCTTGAAATTACTTAGACATGATCAACGAAAAAATCAACATAAGAAAACCTCTAACTATTTACCTCTAATAGTAGATTTGCTATTAAGTCTTTTTTATTAGTGATGCCGGTAACATCCGCCATCCGCATCCGCACATTATTAAAGATCCGCATCCGCATCTCCCCCTTCCCTGCGGATGTTGCGCGAATTTTATTGTCGAGATTTATAAAGAATTTTATAATAAAAAGACTTAAGATGAATCTGAAAAGAAAATGCAAAATGTAAAATGAGTTGAAGGCAATCAAAAACGGCTTATATCTTAATGTTATTTTTCAAAGACATTCCAACTCGCTGGACTAGTACACTTCAAATGATGGAAAGAAGTATTGCTCAAAAAACTTCTTGCTTCGTACCCCATTCGTATTCCAAGTTAACAATCTTATTAATTTTCAATAACGACACATACTCACAGCTGCATTAAGCTATTGATACCATTTGAAGAAACTACTAAAAAATCATCAGCCTCTACAGCTTCTGTCTCCGAGTAATACCATTAATCTCAACGCTAAGAGCATTTTGAACCATCTTCAAATGAAATTGATGACGGTTTAAACAGAATGAACGATGTATTAAAACGTAGGGTAGAAAACGCCTTTGGTTGTGGAAATTAATGACTTACATACTATTGCAACTTACTTATAGATTCCCGTTATAAAGCATGTTTTTTTGTAACGATATTAGAACATGTTAAATGTTACTTTGTGTTGCATGACAACTTCAATTCGAACTGTCTATTAATTCGCAACCCATTAAATAGGAAAAAAACAAATACTCTACAGAAAACATCTTCCTCATCTGTAATCTAATACAATTACTGGAAGAAGTTTCAGTCCAGTCAGCGATGAAGAAATCACGCATTACCAAAAGAATTGTGCAAATGATTGAAAACGATCACCAAGAAAAACGACTAGATTCGAAAATGATCTGATCCAATCAGTTGGTGAAAGTTTATCAAATGTATTATCCCGCTTGAGTAATTTGCAAGTAAAAACTCACAATTCCTGAAAGTCCATTATTAGCCATCCATTAAAAGGAAAAAAAATGAAATATGACAGGAACACATTTTCTACAAGTAATGCATAACAGATTCCACTGGAAGAATTTCTACAGTCCCAGTAGCTGATGAAGAAACAACACTCTTATCAAAAGAGGAGTGCAAATGAATCTGAAAACATATACTCCAAGAAAAACGACTAGACAAATCACCCCACATCACGATCTTATCATGGGCGGAGTGTTAATTAAGCAAGATGCAAAATGTTCCCACCTTAAGTAACTTGCAAGGAATACTGCCTGTTCCCTCCAACTAGTGTTCCAAGTGAGAGAGTATTTACAATGATGGGCTAATATATGAAAAGAGAAACAGACTCTTCAACAGAAAAGTCAGAAAAGGCCAGAAAATGTGTCCTATCAAAGACAACCTTCCCCGAATATTTGATTCAGTACTAGTGCAAAAACTATATAATTCCATGTAAAATCTCTTTTATTAAGGTCTGTAGGTTAGGTGAAAGAGGTTGCCTGGGGACCATTTGAGTGGGTCCCCATGACCGCACCCCTGGGTACCGTAATTATATTTGAATAGGTTTGTGGAACCTGAACTCTGATATCTTCAATTAAGATTAATATTGGAGGTTTATAATTATAGGAACTATGATATAGTTTATATATAGTATTAGCTAATACGACATAATGAATATAAAGTATCTATAGTATATATATAGAATATATATTACGTAATATCCGTACAATTTTGCATATTATAAGATATATATAATTATATAATATATATTCAATACTCCTCATCCGCGATGTTAATAATCAACATCCGCATCCGCGCGATGCTAAACAATAATGACATCTGCAGCATCTCTACATAACCTGACTCACATGTACTTATAGCTACATGAACTTACATCTAATATCATGTACTCATTGAATGATTAGTTTCTTAATAATATGAATAGCAATCTGCCAGGATTCTCCCTTAATGTTTTCCTCCTTTGGTCTGATTTTACTAATGCGAAGAGCAGAAAAAGCAGTCCTACGCTACACGTTGCGTTGGAGTTGAGCAGTAAACAGTAATTCAGCTTCCTTGTACAGATGTCTTGATATCTTCGAAGTTAATAAAATTTCAACTTCTTTCGGTGCAGCAAAGAAATTTTTTTTAAGGTATGGAATATTGTGTACAAGGAGTAAGGAAGGACTTGACCTTTTCTTGAAACCAATCCGACGCCGTTTCGACTAAGCTCGTGTCGAATATCTAGAAGCTTTTCATACTAATATTCTGAACTTTCTGAAGAATGACTTGAGACGGTAGTTAACGGATTATAGTTGCTAGTTTCCAGTCAACTTACAATTAATTTTTAAGATGTATCCTTTCTCTTGAACTTCGCAACCCTTTATACAACATGGCCACATTGCAAAGTGCAGATTAAAGCTTTTTGTTGTTGTTCTTCAGTTAAGCTAACCCTGTAGATTGGATCAATATAAACAACAGCTAGTATAATAATATCATTGTCAATGAAAGAAATTTCTCTTCGTATGGAGTCTTTTATTTCTTCAGTATCTTAAATATAGATGATAAGGTTGCAAGGTTGAATTTTATTCAGAATACTAATCCAATAGAAACATAAGGTGCTGTTAAAATCTTCGAAGTTTGCAGATTGCATTTTGTGATGTGAAGTCCGATAAGTCATAACTGCAGTGAAGTGATTGAGTCCAATTCACTAATTCACAATTATATCTTTGGTCAGTTTAAAATTTGTCCGACTCCACTCTATCTTGACAGTTACCGACTCCGAACTCCGACACCGACCCGACCGACTTCAGACCATCTGAAAATTACGACTCCGACTCACCGCTTTCAAAAAGTACTATCTTGGAAGCTGCCGACTCCGACTCCACCCCCCTTCAAAACTACCGACTCCCCGACATCACGCGACTCCGACTCCGACTCGCGACTCGCGCAACCCTGGTCGTCAACCTTTAGTTTTGGAAATTAGTTGAGCCTTGCCATCCAAAATTGGGTGTAACTTTGAACTCGCCTTTTTCGGACTTGACGGCCGGTCTCCAAATTCGATCACAGATCCAATCTTAAACTTGGTCCCAAGCTCGACCCCCTGCAATCATCCAAAAATGAACCAAATATTATGTTTATTGCTACATTAATGGTAAATAAATTAAATAACGGCCGATTCTATCATTTAACCTATTTTGTGGCACCAGTGATGCTTAGATAATAATATAATAATAATAATAATAATAATAATAATAATAATATAATATAATAATAATAATACATAATAATAATAATAATAATAATAATAATAATAATAATAACTAATAATATAATAAATACATATAATAATAATAATATAAAAAGATTTTAACTTATCCCTTCGTTCGCAATTGGATAACCTAACATTGTAGACGTAGCTCCTTTCCTCAAATGTTGGCCCTCCCATATATTTAAAATCCTTTTTAACACTTTCGTAAGTGCTTCCCAAACACACACAATCGATACCGCTCCCTCAACACACACACGCATACACACACACACTACCATATATATATTATATATATATATATATATTCTAATATAATATATATATAATATTACTATATATAGTTATAATATAATATATATATATATAGTATATATATGTATAAATATATTTATATATATAAACATATTTAATATATATATATATATATATATAGTATATTATATACATATATATATCTATAATTCCTCTTAAACCCTTTTAGCTATCAACTTTCCGAATCTACGACCTATAATGTATGAAATTCGTCATACGAGATCAGTGAGGTTCCAATCACCTTTCTAATACAATTTTTCATCAAACCGATTAATCGTTCATAAAATCCTCCAATGCTTTTTCCTAATCTCTCACAATTCTAATAATGTCACTTAGTTTATACGTATCCAATTCCCAACAATTTACGCTTACCACTGCTATGTCCTAATCAAACTTGAACTTTATTTCGTTAAATCAAAACAGCACGCCATAAACCTTATCCCACCTTTTAAATTTTAACCTTCGTAAATATCATTCTATATTTACTTATACATACCAATTTTTGGGGCAAATATGCTTCTTGTTTCCACAAAGCTGACAATCACAATTTACTGTAAGAAATCTTGGAACTTAACCACTTTCCTTTAAGCTATATTTCATAACGCCTTGTTCAGTTGAACTTTTTTTAAAGAACACCATGAGTTTCTTTATTTGCTTGACAATATTTTCCTCTGCTTCGTCCACAATAAGAAGGATTATTAATCGATGACACGAGTCATCTGACTCGTGACAATATATAATATTAATATATATATATACTATATAATATATATACTATGATCATACATACGTTAAATTATATAATATATATAGTATATATATTAGTAATATAGTATACTATATAAAATATATATATATAAGATATACATATATATATTATATATATATCAATATATATATATATAATATAGATGATATTTATTATACGATTTATATCGTAATAATATATATATGTAGTATATAATAATATATATATATATATATATATATATATATATATATTAGTTATTAGAGATATATATTAATTATAATATTATATATATATGATATATACTATTAGTATATATATATAATATAATATATATATATATATATATATATATATATATATAATATATATATAAGTAGTACTATATATATATATATATATATATATAATATATATATATATAAGTATAATATATATATATTAATTTAGTATCAGAGGTGGGCACTAAGCGCAAATGAACAGCGCAAAGCGCAATTTGCCGCGCTTTAGGGTACAAAGAAATCTGCGCTTCTTGCGTTCGCTTGAAATTTCGAAAATGAGCGCTTTTGCATTTGCCGTTTAACAAACTTTTTTAAGAGCGCAAAAGCGCATATTTGCGCTCTAGATCTATAAATTTGCGCTTATATGCCAGAAAGCGCAATTTGGCCTCTATCTAAATAATGTTGCGCTTATATATCATATATTAATTATATATTATATATAATATATTATATAATAAATAATTAATTCAAAGAGAAAAATATATATATTATATATATATTATCATATATATATATATATATCTATATATAGTAGTACGTATACTATTATATATATCTATATAAATATATATATTAGGCGCGCCCTTTCCCTTTTAAACAGGATGTTAACAGTAAAAATACATATATCCGAATATCGCTCACACTAATAGTCTTACCATCAGCGCAGCTGTGACGCTGTTAACCTCAAACTCCAGATAGAAGAAGAGAAATAAAGTTGCCGCAACTGTGCTTGCTTTTTATATCATGTTAATTTTTATAGTGTTATTTTTGGATTTTAATTTTTTTTTTATTTATTTTATAAGGGGCGAGTCGACGGTGGACAGAGGGGGGGAGCGAAGTCCCGTCGTCCCCCGCTGAGGCCGAGAGAACCTGACTCTTTGACATCTTGCGATTTAATCTTGGGGTATTCCTTTAGTTTAACAAAAAATAAAAAACTTTATGGCAACCTTGTCGCTCTATATGCCTCGAAATAATGAAAAAATCGATACATCGTCGTCTCGATCTATATCGGTTAACATCTCAAAGGACAAGTTCCTACTGTATATAATTTATATATATATAATATTATATACTATTATATATATAGTATATATAATATATATATATATATTATATATATATATAATATATTATATATATATATTATAATATATATATATACTTACACACAGAAGCGGAAGTGACAATGCTTCCGTAATTCATTTCGTCATTGGCATTAGTGCTGCGTCCAAGCAGATGAAGGAGCACGTACAACAGGAAAAAGTAAATTCATTGCTAGTTAGTGTCAGTTCAGTCATTGAGTGTTGCTAATTTTCATTGATTTTCTAAATTTACTTCTAAGTTAACTTCTAAATTTACTTCTAAATTTACTTCTATTCATAATATTGCATAGATTTTATCATAAAATGGCTATTTATATTTTAAAAATTTTAAAAAGTATATTTAATTTAATTAAAATAATTCAAAAGTATCTTGACGGAATTATCCGTGGCTGTGTCGCAACTCGCAAGGCAAGCGTGGGGGATTTCGCCAGCTTAAGTAATGTGTCCTCTTTTCCCTTTTTTTCCCTTAATTAACTAAAATGGTTATAAATAATTTCGATTTAAAATTTTTTGTAATATTCCTTGGAAATAAAAATTCACATTAAACATGTTTATAAATATTAAAATTAAATAAAAAAGAAAGAATAGTTAATAAATTTATTTATAAATTAGAGAATTTTACTAAGTTCCCATAGAATAGACGTAGTAAATTGCCATTGCCGTTTTCTTGTTACTATCTTGCTTCTCTGCGATATTACTCCACTAATAAATAATAATAATAATAATAATTAATAATAAATATATAATAATAATAATAAATATAATAATAATAATAATATATAATAATAAAATAATATAAATATAATAATAATAATTATATAATATAGCTAATAATAATAATAATAATGAATAATAATATAATATATGAATCTTACAGACATTCCTGTTGATGAGTTAATTCCATGATCAAATATAGAGCAGTGGTTCTCAACGGGGGGGTACGCCCCTGCGGGGTCCTTAACCGACATCAAAGGGGGCTCTATTGAGGCGGGGGCGTCAGAAGGGGGGCGCTTATTGAGGGGGGGCGGTAAGGGGGGCGCGGTATTGAGGAGGGGCGGTAAGGGGGGAGATTAAAATTAAAATTAATTGATTATATATATATATATATATACTATATATATATATATATATATATATAATATATATATATATCTATATACTATATACTATATATATATATTATATTATATATATAATATATATATATATATTATATATAATATCTATATATATCCATATATAATATATATATATCTATACGTATATACATAATATATATATTATAGTATATATATAGATATATATAATATATAACTATTATATACTATAATATAGTATATAAGTACTTCACATAGGTATTATTATATTATATATCATATTATCATATAATAGGTGATAGTATATATATATATATGATTGATATATACTATATAATATATAACTATTATATGAATATAATTTATATATATATATATATATGATATATATATTAATATATATATAATATACTATATATATATAAATATATATACATATATATATATATAGTTAGGGAAATAAATAGGAAGAAAGAATTTTTGGTTCGGGCCGGAACCGGAACTTTCCGGGACCCTTGAAAAAAGTTCCGCCGAGTTCCGGCCGAACCGAGGACTATTCGACTCACGCTACACCTTACATAAGCTGAGTTTCCAAAAGCCCGAACTGCAGCCCGGGGCGATCACATCATGCATTCGGTTTTTCCAAAGCCCGTTTTGCGCACCTTCTCACGGTCACGTAAAGCGTCACAGTCAGGCCCCGTTGTTTAATCCTCGATTCTCGGAGAGATTAATAAACGGGGCGGGCTGCGCAAAGAGAATACTTTGTTTCACAAACAAATCTTTTCACAAAACATGTGTCGAAATTTTTCACCCAAAAATTTTTTTTTATATTTTAGTTAACTTCTATATTAAGGATACTAATATATCGTGTCAATTTCATAATAGATACATATAAGTATAAGAGAGTATTGCTTACAATTTGCCAGCTGATCCGACGGGGCGCCTCGGCCGTTTCCCAGGTACTCAAATTTCCTGTTCTCTCGATTTTGTTAATGTAAATTTTTTTTTCAATTCGAAGCGTTTCCGATCGATTTTGCAACCGGGCTGCTACTCCGGGCTTTCTGGAAACGCAGCTATTTTCTACCTAAAACTTGTCTGATAACAAGTGGAGTCTCCCTAGAAGTATCTGTCATCTTGTCATATCCATACTGTGAGCTCTTAGTTCTGCAGGCCAAAATTTGGATTATTGTTTCGGATAATTTTATTAAAGCAGAAAAAAGAATATAGCTATAGCTGCGTTTCCAGAAGACCGAGTGCAGCCCCTGTGCAAAATCGACTCGGAACGCTCTTCGAATTGAAAAAAACTTACATTAACCAATCAGAGAACAGGAAATTTGAGAACCTGGAAACGGCCGAGCGAGCCCGTTGGATCAGCTGGCAATGGTAAACAATACTCTTATCATGGGCGTAACAGAGGGGCAGGGGGGCACTTGTCCCCCAAATTTGGACGAAATAAAAAAAAATAGAACCTACAGCTAAAGCCAGACGAGGTTTTTAAGGTTTATTAGTAGCAAGCAACCTGAAAAAAAGAATTACATCAATCGATAGATTAATGAAAGTATGTAATTATTACATTACATAACGTATTATTAAGATAGTTTTTTTATATAGCTGATATATATATATACATATATATATATCTATATATATAATTATAATAATATATATATATAATATATATTATATACTAGTATATATATATAGTATATATCACTTAAAACCTTTAGCCGCACCACTCTAAAACTGAATCCTGCCTACAGCCATACTCTTATACTTATATTGAATCTAGTTTAATGAATGATGCACGATATATTAGTATCCTTAATATAGAAGTTAACTATTAAAAAACTTTTGGCAAGCAATTTCCGACACATGTTTTGGTAAAAACATTTGTTTGTAAACAAAGTACTCTTCCGCGCAGCCCGCCCGTTTATTAATTCCGGAAATCGAGGATTTAACAACGGGCGCCTGACTGTGAGGTTTACGTGACGTAGAAGGTGCGCAAACGGGCTCTCGAAACGATGCATGTGCGCCTGTGTGCCCGCCGGGCTGCAGTCGGGCTTCTGGAACGAACTTATTATAAATCTACTGGTCTTCAAAGTTTGAAAAGCTTTTTTCAGAAGCGTGGTAACGTGTTTGAGAAAAAAGAGATGACGTTTAACTCCAACACATGGAGAGCAAACTTATTTTTCTACACCACACATTTCAAAATTCAAAATAAATTTCTTTATCGAAAGAAAATTATGAAAAATGCTTGTTTTTAATTTTTTTTAAAAATTTTTGCTGAAACAGTTTAGTAAATATTTTTTGTTTTTGTAGTAGTTTCTAACTTTAAAGTTATTCTTTTAAATAATAATACTAAATAATATAATAATAATAATAATAATAATATATAATAAATATATAATAGAATAATGATGTGTGAAAATTTATATAGAACAATAATATTTTATAATAATATAATCAATAGATACCTTGTTAGCAACAAATTTATTAAATTTACCCCAGGGTCTAGATTTCTAGAGCAGGATTGGGCCAACAAAAGATCAAATATTTAAATCAACCGGAATTTTTACGTTTTCTTTTTTTTATTAAAAATCTATTTTTTGTTTTTTATTTTTATTAGACCTACTTTTTCCTAAATTAATTAAATTATTTCTAAGCTTTGACCTAATGATGATAAGTATATTTCATCTACATAATAAGTAATTCATCCACTCGCCTTCGTTTATTAAAGCTCATTTTTAATAAAGAATAAGAAAAGACTTAGAGTAATCAGTGCTATATAGCAGTCATATAAAAAACTATACTATATATATATAATATAGTATATATATATATATATATATATTATTATATATATGTATCTATATATGATATATATTAATTATATATATTATATATATATCTATATTAATATATATATATATATATATATATTATATATATATATAATATATATATTAAATATATAATTTAAATAACTTAATTAAACTAAATAATTATATTTACCAAACTTATAA